>JZKD02S1742730.1:12367-36904 GCA_000966675.3 Picea glauca
CACACACACACATAAGGTGGTTACAAAAACATTTAGATGAATATAGACTTGACAGTTATAATCCACTAATACAAAAATGATTTTGCACCTTTAATCTAACTATGCAAAGGGTTATAGATTAGTGCTTTTTTGGATGGATTTTCTTCCTTATCTATGTCCAAATACTTAGGCATATTTGGATCATCTTTCTCTATCGAATAGTATTTTTTCTTATTCACCTTAGCCAAAACTTGGCCACAACTATAAGTGAGACATCACTAGGATGTGTGGAAGGTCCTTAATAACATTTATGGGGGGAGTCATGTATGGAGAATGAAGATTGAGTACCCCACACATTAATACCCTCAATGTGTATTTGTATGGTCAATAGACAGTGCAAAAGACATATACTACAACTACATTAGCTAAATTTCTTAAGGTGCTTGGAGAACCAAGCATATATTAATTGTTGCTAGAATCACTCAGATAGTCTACAATCATCATTTTCAATGTCAATTGTGGACTATTGTCATAGAGATTTTCCTAGAGTCGAGGGGTCACCTTCTTATCTGGATTGGATCATTATATTATTTTTCATATATATCTATGCTTTCACAGTGGAAAAAATTGGAGGAATCTGCTTGCAGGGTCAATTTAGTGGCAGGTCCCAGTTTGGAAAATTGGGGTCTGGAACCTTCCGAAGCCCTTTTGAGGCATTAAAAGGATTTTTTTTGGGTTCTAGTGCCAAAAAATTGCACCACACGCCCTTGACAGTGTCCTACACTCTGATACCTTTCTAATGGAATAGACTGTGCATCAATCGATGTTCGTATGAAAAATTTATGCCTCCCACATGTTGAACTATTGTGTTGACCACCATGGTACGACTCACGAGAGGATGCCACGTGTGGTGTCAACCCCTATTAATCATACATATCGGGCTAGCCACATGATTATCTTCAATAATATTCTAGAAGGTCCAAAACCTTATCACAATTGAAGGTTGAGGAAGTCAAAACCCTAACCCTAGACGACTATCGGGCTATGTTAAATACCAAGTCACTAGAAGGAGAAGGGGTTCCATTATATGTTATTGTATTTTTTTCCATAGCATAGAAGAAAAAATAGGAGTGGGAAATTATAGAGCATACCATAGGGTGTTAATGTTTTATAGCAGCATAACAGGCCACAAGTCTCAAATAACTCCAAAGAGAATTCCTTCTCCTTTGTATTTACATTATTTTCATACCATAGAAAAGAGAGAAGAGAAACCTCACCTTCTAGCTGGGTTTTCTCTTGTAATGGTTTCCCAAAGAAAATATTTGTATTATTTTGTGTATGGTGTGTGATTGTATTTATTTTTTGTTTGTTTGTTTTCTAGCATGTCTATTGCTTGTGGGACTATCCTATGGTCTATGAAACCGTGACCCAAGGGTATCTAAGATATCAAAATCACCCAAGGATTGCACTCAGACTAGGCGAAAACAACCCTTAACATGGTTGGATTTATTTGGGTGTCTCCTCCCAACTAACACGATTCTCGAACCTTGACCTCCTTACATAAAAAAACCCTCAAAATCCAATTGTGCTAGTGGGATTTGACGTGTGTGGTTGTATTTCATTGTTCTTTATTTTCTGCATTTTATCTATTTCATGCATACGCAGAAAATTAGTAACTAAATATTTTTGAATGTAAAGGAATTTAACCTTCATAGTGTATATTTCAGTTTTGTTTGCCAGATCTGTTGTGATAAACTATTCCAGTGGAAATCCATGATAATTTACAGATCATATTGGTATCATATCAGGTTTTCTTGGGTCATTTGTGGAAGGTTGCAGGATCCAGGAACCGACTTAAAGAGAAGTCATGGAGACCATAGCCATGGTAGAAGAGTATATTCATAACAATCCTCGATATCTAGAGGAAGAGAGACTTGAGAGGATGGAAGTGAATGTCGTCGATATCAGCCACAATATGAACCTTCTCATAGTGGCTCTAGCAAGCAAGCTTGAACCATTTGGATACGATGGAGGCTCTTAACTCAGAGATCAGATTGGAGGGGAAATCGAGAGATTAGGAAGACCCAGGAAAGGATTCAAGAAAAAGAACCCGAGAAAGGGAAATCAAGTCTGAGTGTCGTTAACTCTTCATAGTCCCTATTCAAGATGGAAGTGAAAGTGGACATAAAGCCATACCAAGGTGAGATCGATGCATTAAAATTGAATCATTGGTTGCAATAACTAGAAGTTTATTTTAGCGTTCACCATATAGATGAAGAGCAAGAAATTTTATTTTCTATATTGAAGTTAGAGGGCCATGCTTTAACCTGGTGGGAAATCCATACATAAGCACTTAGGCTAGAGGGTGATTTGCCAATAACTAGGTGGGAGGAATTTAAAACCCTCACGAAGTCCCAATTATACCCTATTAGGTATGTAGAGGACCAATGGATCCAATGGCACTACTTTAGGAAGAGGTAGGGACAAAGTGTACAAGACTACACCACTGAGTTCAGAAATATGGCCATCATGCTAGGTATCTCTCCCAAGAATCCAAATGCACTCCTAAAGTATTTGGGGGGTTTTCATAGTCATCCATGAAAGAAATTTATGCTCTTCAATCCAAGGACAATGGATGAGGCATGTGTATAGGAATAGTACTTGGAAAACATAGGCCAAAAGAAAGAGAAACCAAGCGATTCCAAGAAAAAAAATCACTAGGAAGATTCTAAGGAAGGGAAGAAGAAGTGGAAAGGGGGAAAAGATAAAAAGAAAACAACCACTACACATTAGTGCAAAGATCCCAACAAATATTTCAATCATTGCAAAATTGATGGCCACACTGAGGAAAAGTGTTGGAAACTACATCCCGAGATGAACTCGAAGAAATGCAATGACAGAAAGAAAAGGAACCTTCTAGCCACAAATTCAAGGAATCGGGTTGAAAGTAGCTCCAATGTGGATGAAAATATTGTCTGCACATCTGTGCAGAAGGAGGTGAATCTAAGTAGTCTTCATCACTAGGAAGAGAAGGATATGACCAAGCTCTTCCACATTAAGATTTAGGTCAAGAAGACCACAATAGATGCTCTGTTCGACTTTGGTATATAGGATAATCACATAGCAGTGGATATGGTCAACAAGCTTGGATTGGAGGTTCAAAATCATCCTAATCCCTATCCATTGGGTTGGTTAAACAAGGATGCAAAGATAAAGTTAACAAAGTAGTGCAAGATTAAATTTGTTGTAAGTGTTGATTTTATAGATGAAGTAGAATTGGACGTAGTACCACTAGATGTATGAAGAGTAGTGTTTGGAAGCCCCTACATGTATACGAGGGATGTTATCGTCATGCAGAGAGCCAACCATTATTTCCTCATCAAGGATGGTAAATACTTCATCATCAACACACACAAAGAAAAATAAAAAATTTCACTCGTAACTGCCAATCAAGCTAAGAAATTGATTCATTGTAGAAAGAATTTGTTTTTATTTTTTCTAAGAGAAAACCGTTTCGGTGACGAGTCATTAAAAGTAAAGACATACCTGGAAGGGTGTATGTACTAAGGAGAAAAAAAATTAAAATGGAGGAGTTTCTAAAGGAATACATGGGAGTATTCCAAGAGCCTAAAGGGATACCACCTAAGAGGGAAGTGGAGCATGAAATCCAATTATTGCTAGACTCCCCCTTGCCAAATATTGGGTGGTATAGATAGTTAGTTATGGAAGCAAACAATGTAAAGAAGCAGTTGCAACAGTTGTTGGAGCAGGGTGTGATTCGACCAAGTACCTCACTTTATGGGTCACCCATCACAATTGTTCCCAAGAAGGATGGGACTTGGAGAATGTGTATCAATTATAGGGCATTGAACAAGATTACACTAAAAAATCAATACCCTCTTCCCATCATCGATGATCTGTTGGACAAGCTGCAACATGCTAAGTACTTCACTAAGTTGGATTTGAAATCAGGATATCACCAGGTATGCGTCAAAGAAGAAGATACCTGGAATACTACCTTCAAGACAAGGCAAGGTTTGTATGAGTGGTTGGTTATGCCATTCGGATTATGCAATGCAATAGCTACATTTATGAGACTAATGAATGATGTTTTATGCTCTTATCTAGATTCATTTGTTATTGTCTATTTGGATGATATATTGGTTTATAGTGCTACCTAGAAAGAGCACATCTCACATCTTATCCAAGTGTTATAGACCTTGAAAAAGCACCAACTATTGGCCAATATAAATAAATGTGATCTTTCTCAGTAGTCTTTGGTACATCTGGGGTATGTGATCGGTGGAGGAAAGCTTAAGATAGATCTCGCAAAGATGGAGACCATCATGAAATGACCAATTCCTACAAATTTTATAGAAGTTAGGAGATTTTTTGGGTGATACAAGTGGATATTGGTGGCCACCCAGCTATTCCACTAATTCATAATGGTTCCACATCTTGGCAGTTTTTCTGTAGTTTTTCGGGTCCCAAACTTTTGGGGATGTTTTGAGGCCATAAACGAAGTGTTTTTGATGTGGAAGCACTCAATAAATGTCAAATTCATATATTGGATTGTTTATAATGTGTACTTCTCGGCTAGACCTTTCCAATGGGATACCAAGCACCCCAAACAGAAATTGTATGCAAAAGTAACACCCCTGAGAAGTTGATGTATCAACTAACCACACCAGGGCCCACAAACCTTTTGGTGTTTCATCTTCTTAGGTTATTTTTTTGGATGTTTAGGGTTTTATCATTGATGATTTATGTTAAAATTCCTTTTCGGCCTCTTTGTAATAAACTTCTTGTGAATGCATGCAGACGACACATCTCTCTCTTTAGGGATAAGCTACCACCATTCTAGCTTATTTGTATGATTTGCATTTTACAATATTTTGTATTCCATTCATTAATATAATCTAATTTAGTTGTATTATTGTGTTTCTTGCAATATCCATGTGTGTTTCCTTGTTATATCTCTACCTTCATTTTGTTCTCAATATAATTTGGATCAGTGGTATCAGAGCAGACTGCTCCTTGTCATTTCTTAGTGCATGTCCTCGACGATGTCAAGGTATACAGAGTTGGGTCTCGAGCTAGTTTCTCTTGAGGAGAAATACTCTTTCTAGCCCAAGTAGCCTCCCATGGAGGAAGAAAAGAGAGATGATGGAGCAGGAGATCCTATCAAACAATTACTCAAGGAATCCCTCACGCAACAAAGGAATGAGATGACGGATAATTTCACCTAGATTCTTTGACGATTTTCAACGATGATGGATAAACATTCAACCAACAATCACTTTGGAGGTGAAACACCCTTTAAGGTACAATTTAAATTTGATATTCCTTTATTTGAAGGCCAGATAGATGCCAATGCTTTCAAAAAATGGTTAAATCTACTAAAGGGTTATTTCTCTATCCAAATTTTTTCCAAGAATGAAAAAACCACCTTCACACTCCTTAAATCTCTTCCCCATGTCAGATATTGATGAGAACATTACTGTGAGAAACTTACCAAATATGAGTCTACAATTGTTGGGCTAGAACTCACTTGGGCATCTTTTGTTGATGTCTTCAAGGAGCAATACCACCCTATTGGAAACTACAATGACCAGTACATGAGATGGACAACTCTGTAACGTCCCCCATTACCACCAACCCCAAAAAAATTCTTTGATACCATAATGTAACGTACCTAGCCCCAAGCTAAGTTGTGCCACACAAAAATTCTTTTCTGAAGCCAATTCTAATTGTGGAAGTAATTCATCGGGACAAGCTGCGTGTGCAACCAGCCTTATGTTGTGCATGAAAAATACTTCCCATTTGTGTGCGAAAATCATTTCCCAACACATGCGGTGATTCAAGTCTTGCGTCAGAATATCGTTTCCATTAATACTAAAATAGACTAAGATGTAACATCTATTAACTACCATGCCATGCACATGCAACAATTATGCATAACTAACGATAACATGCACAAACATGCATAATCATGTACAATTTAAAAAAAATAAAATAACATAAGCATACACATGATAAATAACATGTGAACACAATAAAATAACACATATCTTTTTCTATAATTCACCAACTGCATGCAGACCTTAGACGTTCCTCCAAGCCATAAACTTTTCTATTCATACACTCTCAACAATAGGTCACCCCTGAGTTGGGGTTATGACTCCACCAAGGAAAAGGATACCTAATCAAAACTAAGGTTTGACAAACAACATTGTGAAGAATAGGCCCAGGTGCACTCTCCAACAACAATTCCCATCTCACAGTCTCTCATTCCCCACAACCTGTCCCACCCAAGGAAATGTACCCCCTTCTCTGCTCAACAGTCCTTCGGGATATCCCACTTCCCTTCCAGGGCTTCAACAACAAACCGGCCACGAAGTCTCATAATTCTATAGCACTTAGAACAAAATTTTTCTCAAGGAGTTACAACACCCACTAGCCCAACACATAAGAAAACTATTCCCAACAATTCTCTCACCCAGAGAGATTTAGCCCAAACTACCAAGGATGTTTTGGGTAACAATTAGCTTCATCTTGCGCTTACACTCTCCAATGAAGGTATGGATGATGGATGTAAGAATGAGTGAATAATTGGAAGAATAATGGGAATTACACTAAGTTCCCTACATTATATTTTCATGTTCCTGTCTTAACACTTGTCACTCTAGGAAATTCCTTTGACTCCACTTGGTAATTCATTTCCCTCACTTAGGAACTTAGGATAAATTATATCATAAATCTCATGACTTATGAATACCATTATTTTATTCCTTGGCTTAAGCCCCCTTGACTTAGCCCATTTTATTAATCCCTTATCCCCCTTTCCCTCTCGTGGAGTCCCAACCCCCCATACTCTTTCGTTTGACTTGGTCTGTAGCAATGATATATTTTTATTAATAAAAATAAGTATGATTACATAATAAATTTGTTAGGCTCGCTGGCCTAAATCACATAGGCACTCTAACCTCAACACCCCCTCCCCCCACACACACAGCCACACACAAAGGCACTCTATCCCAAAACATCAAGGCTCACCAACTTATAAATAATATGTATATTTACAACTTGAGGTTTGGCCTAGGGGTATTATAAACTCTGCGTCAAGAGACAGACTAGACAATGCCAGAGTACACCAACATCTTCCATACCTTGCGCACAAATATAGGTATTAAAGAATTCGAAGTGGAACCTAGTTCTAAATTACTGCAGTCTCATACATAGGTACATCTAAATAGATATGAAGTTCCTCGACATATCCTCACTAGGATTCGCTTATTGATATGTTTTCAAGATCAAGCAAAATTTCAAGCAAAATAATAAGTAGGATTTTAGCTATGCAAATCCATTGTAGCAAAAGCACAATAAAGGTGGCCCTAACTCGCAGAACAAATGATAGAGTAAGGTCGACCATCCCCGGGCCAACCAGTCCAAGCCACAAGAAAAGAAGGGTAATAGAACTGGAAGTCGAAGAAGGACACTAGAAAATGGTGAGAGTTCCACAAAATATCTTGGCACAACATTGATGAATGTCGCTCCAAATAGTCATTGGTGGCTGAGATGAAATCCTTAGAGTCGGATGCCATCTTAGACTTTGATTCAAAATCAGATAAGGGAAAATGGATCATTGATGATGAACCCAATGCCACAATCACTACCAAAAATGTCCATCCATAGGAACCAAAGGGTCCCGAAGAAGGGGAGCACCTCTTCCACTCACATATGTGGGTGAAGGGGACCCCACTCCATTTCATTGTTGACCATAGTAGCCAGAAGGACCTAATATCAACAAAGATCGTCAAGAGGTTGAACCTAAAAATGACATCACACCCTCAACCATATATCATTGGTTGGCTAAGAGATGAACGAGACATCTACGTTAGCCAACAATGTCGCCTACACTATGGAATCAAGCCCTTCAAAGATGAGGTATTGTGTGGTGTTTCCCCACTTGAAGTTTTTGATGTTCTTTTAGGACAACCATATATGTGGAAGCATCATGTTGTTTATGGATCTAGGCCCCATAGTGTCATTATTACTTTGGTAGGTCAACTCTATAGGGTACGACAGGTAGTCCCAACTACTGTGGTCTCTTTAGTCTCCACAAAGTAGTGCAAAAAGGTGATCTCTCAAAACTAGATATTTTTCCTCTTTATGGTCTAGTTGAAAGGTGAATAGAAGATCACTGCAACTGCCAAAACCTCTGCACGAGGCCTCTCTACAAAATAGAAGCAGGTGGAAAAGATAGTAGAAGAACAAAAAACACATCTTTGCCTCACCTATTGGGGTGACCTTGCGCTATTAGGTAAAGAACTCAATTAATTTGAAACTCGGTGCTCCTTTTCCCAAAGACCATGTATATGGGTGCTCTATTATGGAGAATGAAGAAATCAAATGCCAGATCTAAGAGCTAGTTCTGAAGGGCCACATTAGACCAAGCTACTCACCTTGCGGAAACCCAATTGTTCCAGTACAGAAGAAGGATGGGACATGGCGAATTTGTATTGATTACAGAGCCCTGAACAAGATCATAGTTAAGAAATAATACCCAATCCCTTGGATTGATGATCTTCTAGATCAGCTCAAGGGTGCCAATTTTTTCAGGAAGATTGATTTGAAGTCAGGATACCACCAGGTTCCAATTGAGAAAACTGATGTATGGAATACAACCTTCCATTCTAAAGAAGGTCTCTTCGAGTGGTTGGTCATGCCTTTTGGCTTAACTAATGCCTCGACCAAATTCATGTGGATGATGGATGATATATTATGGCCATTCACAAATTCCTTTATGGTCATATATTTGGATGACATCCTCATCTTTAGAAAAACTTGGGAGGAACATTTGAATCATATTCAACAGGTCTTGGGCACCCTACGATTATGTGCCAATTTGGAGAAGTGTTCCTTCGACATGTAGAGAATTCAATATATGAGATACATCATGGATGAGCAAGGTGTGCATGTGGATAGCCAATACCAATTCATTTATGATTGGTCGGCCTCAAAGACAATGACTGAGCTCTGCAACTTCTTGGACCTCGCTAACTTCTACCGCTGGTTTTTGTTCAGGATCTCTCATATCACTTGGGCCCTAAGCTAGGTGACCAAAGGTGGAGTGACCAAGGTTGGAGGAAAGACCAAGTTTTTTTGGGCCGTGACATAGTAGAAAGCATTCGAGGATTTGAGATTCACCTCTCCTCAATACCAATCCTTATTCTTTCATACCTGCAACAACCATTCGAGATTGAGACATATGCTTTAGATTATTCTATCGTTTTAGTCCTCACTCAACATGGGAATTTGGTGGCCTATACCCCACCTATGACAAAGATATTTACTCCATTGTACAATCATGTCGATAGTGGACACATTACATTTTGAGAAATGAAATGATCATCCACACAGATCACAATCCTCTGTAATTCTTGTAGACTAAAGGAAAGTTACAGATTGAACACCATCATAAGTGGTCCACATACCTGCAACACTTCCACATGAACATCAAGTATAAGAAGGGAAACACCAACCATGTTGTATACTACCTTAGTCAACCTCCAGTTGTGGGGCTAACCATAATTCTCAACTCATGGTAATGAATGTGTCTTCGTGGTCATTGATCGATTCTCTAAGATGGAAGTTTTGACATCCTGTAAGAAGAGAATTGTAGCCAAGGCCAATGCTAAGCTCTTCTTTGAGCATGTTTGGGTTCATTTTGAGCTTCCACATACGATTATTTCAGATCGCGACAATAGGTTCCTAAGTAGTTTTGGGTCCAGCCTATGGTCGATGATGAACACCAAGCTGACCAAATCGACTTCCTTCCACCCATAGACTGATGGAAAAACAAAGGTAGTCAATAGCATGATTGTTCATGTCTCGAGGATGTATAATTCCAAACATCCATGCACATGGTATGAGAGCCTTCCTTATGTTCAACATAGCTACAAAAAAGCCCTTCATAGTGTTAGAATGTTGTGCTCATTTAACCATAGACAATATCACAACATTGTCCCCCAACCATAGGAACACAACCACCCCCTAGCACCATAACCATTGGCAAATAGAATGATTTTGGAAGCAGTACTAGACCCAACAAATAACCAAGAGAGAGAGTGCACCTTTCTCCTAAGGTAGCGCACCAAGAAGAAAGTCCGAAACCATAGACCAAGACCAATACCTAGCTACAGTCGTTGTAGCTCACTCTTCCTCTAGACTTGCACACCAATTTCTTGAGTGTGAGTGTGTTACCAAATGAGCTCAAGAACCTTCTATTTGTACTAATTTGGCTAGGTGAACACGTGTCTCTTCAAGTAGGGTTGACCTGTCCTTTTCTACATATAATACTTAAGTATTACTTATTCTGTTGAGCTAACTTGTCTTCCAGGGTTTTCACACATCTATTTAGGTTTTATATCTCTTCTAGAATATTCTATTCTAGTAAAAGGTTTATACATGGAGGCTAATATCTTCCGCAACTACCAAAACATCAACACTCCCTCTTAGCTAGGGATGTATTTAACCATGATGTTCCCTTCTAGTCTTCATAGCCTTTCTCGCTATGCCATGATACTCTCGTCATGGTTATGCAGGCCATGCTAATGGTAGCATCATTATGTCACACATGGATACACCCATGAGGACCTGTCAATCTCGTCTAGGGGCCACAACCCGCTAGAGAACACTAGAGCTACACCTCATAGTGTGTTACCATCATTGTCATGGGCTACATCTGCATGATGTGCTCACCCATGGCTACACCCAAGTCGTGAGTGTCATCATTACTATCATCATTATCCATCCATCTCACATGGAGTAAGACCTACATGGTCTTGCAGACCGGTAACATCACTAGAGCTACACAAGATATCTCATGATCACCTGGATCATATTACAAGCAACACCATCACAACCATACAGGTTCTTGACTACGCCACTAGCGTACCAAACTGTCTCACTGGTGTAGCAACAACTCGACATACCAAACCATCTCACTGGAGTAGCCTATAGCTTAGCATAAATCCTACAACTCGGCATGAAGCCTACAACTCAACACAAGGCCTACAACTCTTCATGAAGCCTACAACTCGACACAAGGCTTACAACTCAACACGAAGCATACAAATCGACACAAAGGCCTACAACTTGGCACGAAGTCTACAACTCAACACAAAGGCATACAACTTGACACAAAGGCCTACAACTCAACATGAAGCCTACAACTCGACACAAAGGCCTACAACTCAGAATGAAGGCCTACAACTTGGAATGGAGGCCTACAAATCAACACAAATTCATGCAACTCAGCACGTAGGAATACAATATCCTTCTTTTCAAATTCTACCATCAAATCCCTTTAACTGAGAGAATCCCCGAACCATGCTTCCATATGCTGCATGTCCCTATGCATTCTGCAAAGTGTCACAAAACCTTGCTTCTTCCTAATCACCGTCTCCCTCTGAAGTTTGAATCCCTATGAGTCCTTTCAAGTCTTGCTTTTATGTGGTAACCTTCCTGGAATACGTAGGATAACCTTCCCCCAAAAGAAACAATAAGAACAAAAGTATTTCCAATATAATAGCATTTTATATAAGAACATATCAATTTCATGGTAATTCATTATAGCATTACCAAGGTGTCTTGCCTGAGAAAAAAAAACAAGAAATATATCCTAGAGGAGATGTTAGTTCATATTGCAATTAAGTACAATACGCATTTATATTAATAGTACATGCTACTAAGTATTCATTTGTTCCTAGCATTAATAAAATCTAAAGGATTGCAATACTCACTTAAGTAATAATAAAAATATCAAACCTGATATGCAAACCTGGAGTCTGGCTATTGTTCCGCTTGAGTTTCTTTTCTTCTGAGACAAGTATTCTTTCCAACCTGGGGAGTGTGTTGTTCCTCTAAATGTATTAGATCTGAGATATTTCTGGCTCTACGATTGCTTCTTGGAAAAAGATCCATTTTCTTTTCAGATATTTATATCTGCAATAGTTTCTTTTTATTGTTTCTCCTACTCCACATTCATGTGCTTGGAAGCTCCAAAACTAAAACTCTTCATCCTTTGATGCCTGCTCTTCAGTCTGTGGTTCCATAATTTTTCCCTTTGTTATTTGTAAGGATGATCTCAATCCTCGTCTTCAAGAGACCATGCTTCTGCTACGCCACTTTGATTTTATGGAGGAAGTCATGACTGTCTTTGACTTTTACCTTGACTAGTCTTTTGACTTTGACCAGTCAAATCTTGACTTTGAACCAAAAATTCAACTTTGATGTTTTTGATGGCTGAGGGAACCAGGAGATGCGTTGGGTTAGGGCACACTAGGATAACAAAAAATTAGTCCCAATACTTCACATAAACTTTCACTGCAACTAGTACTGTAGCTGGTTTTGCAACCGGTGCTACAACTGGCACTACAATTGGTGTTTCAACTGACACTATAAATGACACTGCAACTATTTTTTCAAGTGCCACTGTAAATGGCACTGCAACTGGTTCTGCAATTTCCATTGTAACTGGCACTGAAACTGGTGCTACAACTGGAATTGTAACTGGCACTAAAACTAGTGTTGCAACTGACACTATAGTTGGAACTGCAACTGGTGTTGCAACTGACATTGCAACTGGTGCTGCAATCGACACTACAACTGGTGCTGCAACTGACACTGTAACTGGCACTGCAACTGGTGTTGCAATTGGAACATAAACTGGTGTTGCAACTGAAACTATAATTGGCACTACAACTGGTGTTGCAACTGGCACTGTAATTGGCACTGCAACTGGCACTGTAACTGGCACTGCAACTAGCACGAAGGAACTCGCATAGAGGAACTGGCACTGCAAATGAAATTATGCTACAATGAGCTTGATAGAGAGTTGTGGATCTACCTTCTAGTGGTTAGATTGTTCTGAAGGTGGTGTAGGCCCATAGCCTATTAGAATTTTGTGCTCGTTTAACCATAGACAATATCACAATATTGTCACCCAACCATAGGCATGCATACACCCCCGAGCACTGTAACCCTTGACAGATAGAATGATTCCAGAAAAAGTACTAGACCCAACAGATAACCAAGAGAGAGAGCACACCTTTCTCCTAAGGTAGTGCACCAAGTAGAAAGTCCCAAACCACAGACCAAGACCAATACCTAGTTACAGTCGTTGCAGTTTCACTCTTCCTCTACACTTGCACACCACTTTCTTGAGTGTGAGTGTGTTACCAAATGATCTCAAGCGCCTTCTATTTATCCTAATATGTCCAGGTGAAAAGGTGTCTCTTCAAGCAGGGACAACTTGTCCTTTTCTGCATATAATACTTCAATATTACTTATTCTGCTAAGCTGAATTGTCTTCTAGGGTTTTCACAAATCTGTTTAGGTTTTCTCTTTCTTCCAAAATATTCTATTCTAGTCAAAGGTTTATCCATGGAGGTTAATACCTCTTGCAACTACCAAAACATCAACACATATCTCTATTGGCCATATACATTTCTTTGGGTTCCATCCATTGGCCCCCATGGACGTAGCTCTTCCCATTATAGTTGCACAGAAATATTCCTCCCATGCTCAGATGGAGGTTGATTGAGAAAACAAATTTGTTGAACGAATCCCACACATCGAACAACAATTTTAGGACATTCTGCAGAAAGCCAATGCCAAGTACAATAATCAACGCGATCAACATCGGGTACCATACATGTTTCAGGTGGGAGATAAAGTATGGTTTCATTTGTAGAAAGAGCACCTCAAAGGACCCCAATGGAATCTCCTCTCACTTTGATATGGATCTTACATCATCACCAAGGTTGTAGGTGAGAATAATTTTGAATTAAGTATTCCCCCTTTGCGTGGATTGTACCTTGTATTTAATGTGGAACCACTTCAACCATATTTTCCACCTCTCTTGGACACTTCAGACATGGCTGAGCACTTGGCCCATATAGAACTCAATCCTGATTGCATTGAGCAGGTGACAGTGTATTGGATCATAGACACCAAGACAAAGGGCACCTGCCAGCAGAACATCCAATTCTACCAGGTCGTCAAAGTAGGGTATCTTCTTCACCAGGGAAAGTGGCTCACCAGAAGTCAGATTCAGTAGAAGTTTCTCCATATGAGGGAGGAAATTAATGTAATGGGGACCATTTATTCCTAAGGGAGGAGGAATTATCCAAGTATATACTAGTGGCCATCCACATGTTCCACTAATTCATAATGGTTCCACATCTTGGCGGTTTTTCTACAGTTTTTCATGTCCCAAACTTTTGGGGCCATTTTGAGGCCCTAAACGATGTTTTTGGACGTGGAATCTATTGGGCCATTCAAAATTTGTACTTCTCAACTATACCTTTCCAATGGACTACCTAGAACCCCAAACAAAGATAGTATGCAAAAGTAACATCCACGAGAAGTTGATGTATCAACTAACCACATCGGGGTCCAAAAACCTTTTGGCATTTCATCTTCTAGGGTTAGGTTTTTAGATGTTGAGGGATTTTTCATTAATGTTTTATGTTTAAATTCCTTTTCCACCTCTTTGTAATTATCTTCTTTCAAATGAGCATATCCAACACATCTCTTTCTTCAGGTATAAGCTACCACCATTCTAGCTAGTTTGCTTGCTTTGCATTTTACATTCTTATGTATTCCATTCATTAATAGAATCTAAGTTAATTTGTATTACCATGTTTCTTGCAATATCTATGTGTGTTTCCTTGTTACATCTCTTCCTTCATTTCATTCTCAATATAATCTGGATCATTGGGGTAGCACAATATTTATGCAAGTTCATAACTTCGTTTTCAACAGTAGTTGAACCACTCCATGCAATAACAACATGACATAAGAGTTTCTGGTGGGGAAAGAATCAACATAAGGCCTTTAATGATCTCAAAAGAAAGACCATCCAAGCATTAGTTCTTGTGCCACCAAAATTGCAAAATCCCTTCGAAGTGGAGTAGATGCAAGTGGGTATCCCATGGGAGAAATCCTGATGTGGGGAGGAAAGTCTGCCTACTATCATTATGAAGTATTTCATGGGGTGGTCCTCAACTAACCTACCTACGACAAGGATCAATATGCCTTGGTACAAGCTATCAAAAGTTAGAAGCACTATCTAATGGGTAAGGAGACCATCATCCACACATATCACTAGGTGCTCTAATATTTGGAGGCCCATAGTAAGTTACAACAAACCAAACACTACAAATGGATGGGGTTTTTACAATAGTTTCATTTTGTCATAAAGTGTAAGAAGGGTAAAAAAAAATAGTTGGCAAACATGCTTTCAAGGCCACCCACATCCAATATTGTAGCTTTGGTAACTCTAATGCACATGGAGCCTTTTACCCATGATGCATACAAAGAGGCATACATAGAATATGAGGACTTCGAGAAGGTGTGTTGTCAGCTACAGAGCCAAATTTATATAGAAGAAGGTGAAAACAAGGCCAACTATCATTTCCATAATTGTCTACTCTACAAACTCGATAAGATTTATGTTCCTAAAGGTGAACTAATGTAGGTTATCAAAGAGGATCATATCTCAAAGATTACAGGACATTTTATTGTTGGGAATACAATTTAAAACTTAGAAAGGAACTAATGAAAAAGGATGTAGCACAATATATTAGAGGATGTATACTTTTTTTCCAATCAAGCCCAGTAACATGAAGCAAGTTCTATACTACCCCTTACCAGTACCCAATAGACCTTGGGAAATAATTTTCATGGATTTTTTGGGTGGTTTACCGACCACGCGGAAGGGACATGACTATTTATTTGTGGTAGTTGACAAGTTCAACAAAATGTGCATTCTCATGCCTTTTCAAAAGACCATAAAGGGACATGAAGCAACAAATTTGTTCTTTGAACAATTCTAGGTGCACTTTGGGATACCAAGGAGCATAATCTCAAACAAGGACACTAAATTTCTCAGTGCCTTTTGAACTACATTGTGGGAGAAGATGTACACTAAGATAAAGAGGTCTACGACATTCCATCCATAGGAATATGGGAATATGGAAGTAGTCAATGAGACTTTAGTGCAAATTTTAAAGGGTTACAATAAGAAGCATCCAAATACCTAGGATGAAAATTTGATCTATATACAACACTCTTATAATAGAGTAGTCCAAACTTCTACTAGAAAGTCACCTTTTGAAACTTGCTTTAGATATTTTCCAACTTTTCCCTTGGATGTTGTATATGGACAACAAGGAGGAGTGAGGGAGGACCTCATAGGAGATGCATTAAAAGAAAAAAAATATATTGAGAAGATCAGGTAGATCCATTTGCAAGTACATGAGAAGTTGAAGAAGTTAGAAGAAAATTAAAATTCTATACATGACCAACATACAACAAAGAGAACATTTAGAGTGGGAGACAGAGTATGGTTACAACTAAATAAGGAAATACTATAGGGTCCCGGTAAGAAGATCAAGGATCTATGGAATGTGTTAAGTTTAAATGTTGTTATTAGGTTATTTTCAAATTACATGAGCATTCAATGCATTTCTAAAACAATAGAATAAGGAGGATCACTAAAAGAAACAAAATCACAAGGTACACAACATTTTGTCCTGGGAAACCCTCATGGGGGAGAAAACCTAGCTAGAATTCCTCAATAAGAGATTGCCAATACAATGCCAAGGCTAAGACCAAAACCAAAAGAATAAACCAATACTGATCATGTGCCTCTCTTATCCTTTCTCCTGCAACTGTAACTGCCTTCAATATATGCGCACTAGATGAGTGAGTGTGAGAGTGAACAAGTGAGGCACCATCCTCACATATAAATACTAGTTGAGGAGGTGATAGGGTTATGTCTCTTCACTTAGTAGGGCCTAATTCTTCCAGGAGTGGTTAAAACCACTTTATAAACACTAGGAGCCAACTTTACAAATACCACCATATAAATATGGTTTGACCAATCCACAAAAGGGGATTTGGTCTTATACAAGACCCAACATGATCAATCCACAAAACTGGATTTTATCAATAAGATAATAACTCAAATATACTTAGAATATTCTTCGAAGTTACAATACTTCAACACTCCCCCTTAACGAGAAGAGTATTCTATTGACATGTCCCAACACAACATCATCAATAGAAGAATGCAACACCATCATCATCAACATCTGGAACACTGACTGGCACATCTATAAATCATTGGAAGTTTTTCTCATCATCAATATCATCATTGTTCACAACATGAAGCTAGAGTAGCATCATCATCATCAACAACAACATGGAGCTAAAACATCAACATCAATAACATGAAGTTAGAGAAACAATCTCACGAACATGAGGATGGTACATCATCATCAACAACATGAGGCTTGTACAACACCATCAACAACACGAGGCTGAATCAACAACATCATCAACATATGGAAACATAATGGGGCAGGAACAACAACAACATTTTGTGGTACTCTGACAGACCGTCCTTACTAGAACTTTGGGATCTACCCAAGAATCATAAGATTCCCTAGGATATAAAATCCTAACAAGCTACCACATGGTACTCTGATAGACCGTCCTTACCGAAACTTTGAGATCTTCCCAGGAATCAAAAGATTCCCTAGGATATAAAATCCTAACAGAGCTACCACTACTGACCACAGTTGGCATATACATGCACAGGTACTCTAACAGACCATCCTTATCGGACCTTCGGGATCTATCTGTTGGGTATGTGTTATATTATTTACATGAGTAGTAGTTTCTAAGCGTTTGCGTTGGGTGCGCAGGGGGTTCGGGGGTAGCGCCCCTGATTTTTTTTTTCACGTCGGAACCGCATTATATTTAGGTGGTTTTTCAGCACATGGTTTCTTTGTCGATGGTTTTCTATTTTCGGTTAAGGAATTAGGGTTTTGGACTAATCCAGATCATTGGGTTAGGGTTTTGGATGTCGTTGGCTCCTAGATGTATTTTGTATTGTAAACATTGTGACACAATGAATGAATATAGAATATGCTGGTTTTCCCAGTTTGGGTTTCCAGGGGAAAAATCTATGTGTAATGTTTGTATTTTCCATTGTATCTTTTCTATTCTTTTCTGAATATCTGTTTGCAATATATATTGTACAAGGTTAGAATTCATATTTGGTATCAGAGCTTTATTGGCTTCAGGGGGATTCCTTTGTGGTCAAGGGTTTGTCTCGGGACTGTGATAAGCCTTGTTATAGTGGGAAATTTGCGGTACTGTTTTTCTGGTGAAAAGAAATGGAAAGAAATTCAAAGATGGAGATTGAGAAGTTTAATGGGAAAATATTTGAGCTGTGGAAGCTCAAGATGGAAGATATTTTGGTGGACAGAGATTAGTGGATCATGGTAGATCCAGGTACTGCACCTATAGGAACTTCTGCAGATGTCTGGAAAAAGATGGATCGAAAGGCAAAGAGCACAATCCAACTGTGTCTCTCCGATTCAGTATTACTGAATGTGTCAGAGGAAGCTACAACCAAGGATTTATGGGAAAAGTTGGGGAAGTTGTATCAGTCTAAGTCCCTGGTAAATAAATTATTCCTGAGAAAGAAGTTGTATAACTTGAGGATGAGAGATGGATACTCGGTGGCAGAGCATTTGAATGCCTTCAATACTGTGGTAATTCAGTTAGTATCTTTTGAGATTAAAATTTTAGATGAAGATAAATGTATCAGTTTGTTGTGTTCTTTACCAGACTCGTGGGATAGTCTGGTTGAGGCCATAGGTAGTAATACAACTTCTTTGAAGTTTGAAGAAGTGGTCTCATTCTTGTTGTCGGAGGAGATGAGATGAAAGAATATGGAAGGACATAGCATAGACGCATTATTTGCAAGAGGACGTTCCCATGAAAGAAATAGATATAATTTCTCAAGTGGGAGATCCAAGTCTAAGGGTATATCTAAATCTCCTAGAAAGTTTGTAAGGGTATGTTGGAGGTGTGGAAAAGAAGGGCACTACAAGAAGTAATGTAGATCCAAATTTGAGAAAAAGAAGGGATCCGAAGAATATTCTTCTACAGAAGAAAATACCTCCAAGGAAGAAGGAGGGGATGTGTACTTGGCCTCTTCAAGCACAGATGTAGATCATAAGGCATGGTTGATTGACTTTGGTGCATCGTTTCATATGACTCCCCACAGGGAGTGGTTCTGTGAATATGAAAAGTATGATGGAGGTAATGTTTTCTTAGGTAATGATTCGACAACCAGAATCATAGGAAGAGGAAGTGTCAAGTTGAGACTCATAGATGGAAGGATTAGAACACTGTTTGGTGTTCTACACATCCCAAGTATGGCCAGAAATTTGATTTCTATAAGAAAAATGGAAGATGCAGGGGTAATTTTTTTTTTTGAAAAGGGAACTTGCAGGATGGTTCGAGGAGCAATGGTGTTGATGAAGGGAGTTCCGTTTGGAACTCTGTATAAGATGCTAGGAAGCACTATTAGTGATGGGTGTAATAGCTCCATTGTTCCTAATATTGGAGTTGAAGAAGAAATAACTCCTACAGTCTCTGGAGAAAAGGTTATGTTGTGGAATCACAGACTGGGGCATATCGGAGAGAAGGTTCTTCGACTACTACATGGTAAAGGTATGGTTGAAGGTATGTCTAACTTCTCTCTGGATTTTGATTTCTATGAACATTTTCTATATGGGAAGCAGAATCAGGTAAGATTCCCCTCTGGTGCAACGAGGGCAGAAGGTATTTTACAACTAGTTTACAATGATGTTTTTGGACCTGTGTCGGTCCCATCATTGGGAAAATCTATGTACTATGTCTCATTTATAGATGACTTCTCAAGGAAAAATTGGATATATTTCCCCAAGAAGAAATATGACGTCTTTGATAGGTTAAAAGAGTTTAAGGCTCTTGTTGAGAATCAAACAGAGAAAATAATTAAGGTGTTGAGAACAGATAATGGCGGAGAGTTCTACGAGAATGAATTTGAAGAATTCTGTAAGAAGTGCGGTATAGGAAGGCAGAAGACTACTCCATATACACCTCAAAAGAATGGAGTTGCATAAAGGATGAACATGAATTTGGTGGAAAAAGCAAGGTGCATGCTCAGTGGTGTCGGGTTAGGGAAAGAATTATGGGCAGAGGCAGTGGGTACTGCATGTTATCTGGTCAACAGATCACCCTCATCAACGTTGAATGACAAGACTCCAAAAGTGGTATGGACTAGTAAGGAACCTTCTATCACACATCTTAAGGTATTTGGCTGCATTGCATATGTTCATGTTCCAAAGGAAAACAAGAGTAAGTTGGATAAGAAAGCTGAAAAATGTATCTTTATTGGATATAAAGATGGTCTCAAAGGTTATAAGCTTTGGAACCTAGAAACTAAGAAGGTAGTGTATAGCTGAGATGTGGTATTTAGAGAAATGAAGGATGTTGTTAAACATGAATTCATACCACGTAAGGAAGAACCAGAGAAGATAGAGTTTGATTTAAAGTATGATGAATCAGACTCTACAGAAGAACATGAATCAGAAGAAGAAGATCCTCATACTCCAGTATTGAGGAGATCGGATCGAGAAAGAAGGCTACCGGAAAGGTATAGTCCATCTAATTTCTGTTCAAATTTTTCTTTGTCTATTACTGATGATGATCCTAGAACTGTTAGGGAGGCAGTGGATTTAGAGGATCAAAATATTTGGAAAAGGGCCATGGAAGAAGAAATGGAATCTTTGGATAAGAATGAGGCTTGGGATCTAGTGGAGTTGCCAACTGGAAGAAAGCCCATTGGCAGCAAATGAGTATTTAAAAAGAATCTTAATGCAGAAGGAAAAGTGGAGAAATACAAAGCTTGGTTAGTAGCAAAGGGTTATTCCCAGGTTGAGGGAATTGATTTTGGTGATATTTTTTCTCCTATTGCCAAGTTAACCTCCACAATATTTATGTTATCTATTGCTGTTGCATTTGATTTTGAAATAGAACAAATGGATGTGAAGACAACATTCCTACATGGGGATCTAGAAGAAGAGGACATGTCTCATGTTCTATATGCCAATGTAGTTGGAAGTTTGATGTATGCAATGGTTTGTACTAGACCAGACATTGCACATGCAGTGGGCGTTTTGAGCATGTATATGTCAAAACCAAGGAAGGAGCATTGGACAACAGTAAAAAGGGTTTTCAGGTATGTGCATGGCATTGCTATCTATGGATTGTGCTATGAAGGAAGACTAGGATTGGACAGAGTTGTGGATATACATGGTTTTGTGGATGCAGACTGGGCAGGAGATCTGGATCGTAAAAGATCTACAAGTGGGTATGTATTTAACCTGTTTAGAGGATCAATAAGCTGGATGAGCAAAATACAGGCTGTAGTGGCACTTTCAACTACATAAGCTGAATACATGGCAGCCACTCATGCAAGTAAGGAAGCAGTATGGTTACAAATATTGTGTTCAGGTATTGGGTTGGTACAACAAGCTATAAGAATAGATTGTGACAGTAAGAGTGCAATTTTTCTGGCAAAGAACCCAACTCATCATTCAAAGACAAAACATATTGATATTCAATATCACTTTGTGAGAGACATGGTTGAAGAAAATAAAGTATTTCTGATGAAGGTGGACACTTTGAAGAATGTTGCATATTCATTAACAAAATTTGTGAGCACTGAGAAGTCTCTTGGTGTAGAGGATCCATGGGCATTGTTGCCCTGGATTGTTGACTATGTAATCCTGTAACCCCCTGTGTGCAAAGAAAACAACAAGTCGAAGAATGTTGGGTATCCATTATATTCTTTGCATGAGTAGTAGTGTATGAGCGTCTGTGTCGGGCATGTTGGGGGTGCAGTGCCCCTGTTTTTTTTTTCCACATCGGGACCGCATTATATTTAGGTGGTTTTTCAGCACATGGTTTCTTTGTCGATGGTTTTGTATTTCTGGTTAAGGAATTAGGGTTTTGGACTAATCCAGGTCATTGGGTTAGGGTTTTGGATGCTTCTAGCTCCTATATGTATTTTGTATTGTAAACATTGTAACACAATGAATGAATATAGAATGTGTTGATTTTCTCGGTTTGGGTTTCTAGGGGAAAAATCTCTATGTAATGTTTGTATTTGCTATTGTATTGTTTCTGTTCTTTTTTGAATATCTGTTTGCAGTAGATATTGTACAAGGTTATAATTTACACTATCCAGGGATAATAAATCCCCTAGAATATAAAATTCTAACGGAGCTACTCGCTGTTGGTCAGGATACCATAGTATCATAAACATCACTCCCCCTTTTGAGGGAGGTCCTTTTGGACAACACCAATCTTGTCTCGAAAGTACTCAAACTTCACATGAGATAGAGGCTTGGTCAACACATCTGCAACCTGCTCATCTGTGCCAACATATTGGAGCTTTACAACTCCCCTCTACACTGTATCATGAATGTAGTGATACCAGATCTCTATGTGCTTTGACTTATCATGGAACAATGGATTCTCCATCATTTTTATACAACTTCGGTTATCACATAGAATCATAGTGGCTTCCATCTCCAGATCAAACAATCTTGTCAACAACTTCCGAAGGCATATGGGTTCACAATTGGTGGAACATGTTGTAATATATTCATCTTCTGTTGTGCTGAGAGAAATACTAGATTGCTTCCTGCTTTTCCATGAAGTCATGGTTGAAACCAAACTGAAACAACATCATGAAGTGATCTTTCTATATGAGACACTTCCAGCCCAATTTGAATCAATATAACCACACAGTTTGAATTCATGATATCCAGTATAACATAGACCATAATCAAACTTACCCTTAAGGTATCTCATCACATGCTTTGCAGCTACAAGGTGAACACATTTGGGCTCCACCAGATACTGACTCAAGGTGTTCACAACAAAGCATATATATGGCCTGGTATTCTTTAGATATATCAACGAACCTATAATCTGTCTGTACAGAGTAGCAACAACCAACTATGATGAAGTATCAACCAAGATCTTCAAGTTTGTTTCCATGGGTGTGTTCATGTCTTTACATTATAACATGTCAAATCTCTTTAGTATTTCAACTACATACTTCCCTTGGTTAAGGAATGTCTTCTCTAGACTCTTCCAAACTTCAAGACCTAAGAAATAATGCATTAGCCCTAGGTATTTCATCTCAAACTCTACAACATGCTTCTTCTTGCAATCTGTGATGAGTTTTTCTTCTCCATTCAGGAATAAATCATCCACATACAATAGCAATATAACTGGATCATCATTCATAACCTTAAATTAAAGGTTAGAATAAACTTTACTCTTGGTAAAGCCCCATCTTGTCAGGAAACTTTAAATTCTACCATACCAAGCTCTAGGATCTTGCTTCAACCCATACAAATATTTCTTCAACTTGCATACATCACTACTACATATGGGCGGATTATTCCACGAAAAATTTCCACGCTTCCACTAGTTTCATCATTTTTTTAAACAGGGCGGGATTTTCGTGGATATTTCCATGAAAGTTCGTCGCAATATCGATGCAATATTAATTTAACCTAGTCGGGATTTTCATCGCTATAGCGACGATCTTTTGTGGCAATAGCGACGAAAAGTTTACCTATCTCATTGGTTGGTGTTAACGGCTAGTTGACTATTTTATCTATATATATGTGACTTTAAGAGACTTTGCGACACAATTGCTATAGTTGCGACACTGTTCTTGGCTTTTGTTTAAGCTGCTTATTTTTTCCGTCACCCCTCAGTTGAACAAATCCAATTCTCGATCTACATAGCTCAGATTTTGAACTTGCAAGGTTAGTATGTTATTTTTTATTGATGTACTCATTTACTTGTAATTTTTTTTTCAAATGTCCAAATTGCATTTAGCTTGTTTTTTCCTTGAAAATATAATATGTGTGTACCATATTTCATGTCTTTGGTTTTTGGATCTAGTTGGTATATTCTATGGAAAAGGGTATGTGAATTCCATAATATTCTAGGTTTATGGAATCCACATATCCTTTTCCCTTCAATTGTAGCTATAATCTCTCTCTCTTTTCATTGATAAAGATATGGAATTGCTCTTGAAACTCAACCCTAATCGGTGAAATGATAGTAATTGATTTCTATATTCCCTGCTTTAGCAGGGACTAATAAGATAAATAAACACTAACCCTAAAATTATTTTAGGTGTATATGTCATTGTTATATAAAGAAAACATTTGTACACATATGACCTTATTATAAAGATGTTATCTATGTCATCATGATGTTGATCCTCTACACATATCATCACCTTATTATAAAGATGTTGAACTTGTTATAAAGATTTAGGTCACTGTAAATAAACATATCATAATTGAAAGGAGTAGCCAAAATATACAAATTTGACAACTTAATGTTTGGTATGGTGTAGGTAAGACAATTACTTGTTAGGACAAGGATTTGTCACAATGAATGAAAATGACAGGAAGCTTGCTTGGTTAAGAGCAACATTAGAGGCGAGGGGCGATGGAAAATGTTATTTCCCTTGCTATGATTGCAGAGGCTTGCAAAATAGAATACTTTTAATAACAACAGCCCAAAAACATTGTAGGGAGAAGGGGC
>JZKD02S1742730.1:36914-52738 GCA_000966675.3 Picea glauca
TAACTTCTTGCAAACATAAAACATCTAACTTGGAACAATTTCATGTGTTCTCCAAACCATGGATTTGTGGCAAGGACTATAAGGTCCCAAAGATTCCATGATACTATATTCATTAAAAACTTTCAACATGAAAATTCATAGCCTCATCATCTCTCAAGATCTCAAAGAAACAAAAGTTTCAAGTGTTATGTTATCCAACTCCTTGATTGTATCAAAGGTTCATCCATTGTGTATCATAAGAAATTTGCTTTGATTTCAAATGAAATTTCATTTTTCATTAGATTTAATATTGATGCATTACAATTCTTGGTATCCTTACTTCTAATCCAACTTCATGATAACACATGCTTACAATATTTGGTTGGTTAACGCCTTGATTATTTCTAGGGGATATATATATTACAATATATTAGAATATTACAATATTACAATGTAAAAGTAATGCCATATTACAATATAATATGGCATTACCATATTACATTGTAATATGGCATACAATATGGTATACCATATTACAATGTAATATGGTAATACAATATTTCATGTAATTTTTTTTTTTAAACCTATAGTCATGGTCTCAATATCGACGAAATTTCGTCGGAATTTTTTTACTTTTTTACCATAGCCGTCGCTATAGCAACGAAACTTCGTCGCACTTTTCCACGAAGTTTTGTCGCATATACAACAAGTCCGTCGTAAATATGGTTTTGAGATATATCACTCGTCGATATTACCACGTAGTTTCGTCGCAAGTTGCGATGGGCTTTCGTCGCACATTCAACAACTACGTCGCAAGTTCTTGGCTTGGCATAACTTTTCATCCCAATTGTGACGAAGTTTCGTCGTAATTGCCACATTTCTTCGTTGGTATTGTGACAAAATTTCGTCATAATTGCGATGATGCATAAGGTTAACCAATATTGAAGGTGATGACATGTGGATAGCTAGTTTCGTCGATTTTTCCATGCACACCTGGATTGTGGATATAGCGATGAAATTATTACGACGAAAAAAATCTCGGCTTTCGTGGAAATTGCGACGGATAAGTGTGGCAATATCAATGAACAACCGTCACAAATTTGGTCATATGTACTAGTGCATGAATATTTCTATATTCAAATTCAAACACTCATGGTTGTTCTATATACACTTCTTATTCAATGACACCATTTAAGAAGGTTGTTTTCACATCCATGCGGTGTAACTTCCACTTCATTTTGGCCGCAAGAGCTATGATAATTATGATAGAAGTGTATCTGGCTATAGGAACAAATGTCTCTGCATAATCAATACCTTCCTTTAGAGAAAACCCACGAGCCACAAATCTTTCCTTATGTTTTTCAATACTTCCATCTGTTGCATGTTTTATCTTGTATATCCACTTGGAAGATACCACATCTTTGTTCATTGGTATGGGAACTAATTCCCATACATAATTCTTTATAATGGACTGGTATTCTTCTGTCATAGAGTCCATCCATTCTTTCTTTTGAATGGCTTCTTCAAAGAAAGTAGGTTCCTTTTCTATGAGATTACACATCAAGGCCACATAGTTGAAGAATGGCTTAGGTTTCTTGCTTTGTCTCATGGCTCCTCTCAGGGCACCATACTTTTCTGCATATTTAATAAGTTCACTTTCCCAAGATGGATTTATCTTGTGAGAAATCGTCATCTGGGGAGGTTCTTGAGATTCTATCATATCATGATACTCTGGAATCTCATCATCAGGGGTAACTATAACTTCCTTCACAGGTTCTGCAACTCTGGGAGCTACAGGTTTTGTTAGCACTCTGTAATTTGCCCAAGGCTGTGGAGGCAGTCACAGAGGCAACATTAAAACCACTTCGAGTCTTGGATCTATCCCTCCAAGACTTAGGGAGGGATATCTTTGTGTGATATAGATTTGTTTGAATATATATTAGGCTAGATAATGGGTTCAGAGTTTGTATTTTTTAAATAATTGGCTGGAGAAGGAGAAAAGAGGTCCATTGGGTAATGGGGTCACAACCTGAAGTTCAATAAAAAACAAGTTCTACAAACAACATTACAGGGCAAGGTAGGCACTCTTGTTGGATTATTTGAATTTGATTTTTGGATTTAGAGGAGCAATATGAGAATAATAGGAAATAACAAGGCAATCAAGAATCCTGAAATTAACCATTGAGAAGAAAACATTGACAACTATGTCAAAGCCAGAAACAGAGTGTATGTCTCAACAAATTCTGTTCTTCAAACTTCTTTGCATAATTCAGAGTATGAATAACTTAAGAAATACAATGGAAACAAATTTATAGTGAATGAGGAAAAAATCACCGCTAAAAATGACACACTAATCATGTAGCTGTTGTCACTGTATTATTGAATTGATGAAAATATAGAAGGCTCAGTGAGCTATTTTACAAAACTCAATCCTGGTCCCCTGACTGATCAATCTCCCATTTTACACATTTGAATCACTGGAATTTATAAAACAGACTCTCCCCAGGCTCATAAGTTTGGATTCAACCACCTCGGCCAAGAATAACATAAAATCCCCAAAAATCTGAAACTGCAAATTTGGCCGAATTTCCTGAAAATAGGGGTACACTCAGTCATTGTTTTCTCCCAATAAGTGACACCTGTGAAAAAACTGAAGGATTTTATTGTATATTGGGTTTTTTGGAGAAAAAACCTCATTCAGGTTTTCAAATTTCATCTCCACCTCTCCGAAACAGTTCCCGCAAAATCGGGACTGTCATAGGAAAAACCAAAAATCCGAAAAATGAGGCTGAAAGAAAGCTTCGATTCTCCCAAGTAGTGGAACCTTTGAAAAAAATGGGAGAGGTTTTTGTTCTTCAACCAGTGATGAACCAAAACCTCTTTCGGTTTTTAAAATTTCATTTTCTTTTACCCATAATCCTCTTTTCAAGACGAGGTGTCAAAACTGGAAAAACAACGATTTTGTGAAAATGGGGGAGGGCGGTTTTGGAGAGGTAAGTGTTATTCCAGAGCCCCCCTGAGGTGGTAAGTGGTATTGGGAGGGGGTGGTCTGAAATCACCTGGAGGTGACAAGTTTCCCTCTCAATACCACTGTTTCGGACCCCCCCCCCCCTTCGTTAAAGTTCGAAAAGCACGAGGGGGGTCCGGAATTTTTTATGTCCATGGATTTGTTTTATTTGGGGATAAGTGCATAAGGTGCGCTCTATGTTTTTAATTAATTAATTTATTAAATTTTAATTTGTTTGTGTTTTTCTTTTATATATATTTTTGTATTTACGTTTTATTTTGTTTTTGTTTATTAGTTTTCGTTTTTAATGCATGTTTTTATTATATTGTATTTTGTTTGTTTTTGCATTCAGTTTTATTTAATATATATATTAACTTATATGTTTATTATTTTACAAGTTTTATTGTTAATATTATTATATTGTTTTTATTATTATTTTTTATTAATGTTTATTCTAACAAACTAACCTAATTATTAACAACTAACTTAATTATTAATTAATTGATTGATTATTATCTAGTCTAGCATATTTTAATTAATCTAAAATTATCAATTAATCTAATTAACTTATTTTATTACTAACATTATTAACTTATTGTTCTTTTTAGCCTAAGTTTGTTTATTCATGGAGGGGAGGCGGACGAGAAGTAGCCAACGGGACAAATGGGCAAAGGGAGTGAGTGGCGCAACGGTGGATGAAGGATGTAGCAGGGTGATAGAGGATCGAGTGAAATGGATGGAGGGGAAAAAGGAAACAATCAAGGGACTAGATAGACAAATGTATTCATCACGAGGGAAACACCAAAAGCAGCTGAAGAATCGAGTTACCTATGATTATAGGACCCTAATAGGTTCCTCTTCATATAATTTTTCAAGCTAGCATTTCCTTGATATTTTGAGTGTTGCATATTCATCAAAGGTTACATCTCTGTTAATCTCAATATGATTGTAACCTGGTATGTAAATTCTGAAGACTTTGCAGACCTCACAATATCCAACAAATATTCCCTTCTTTCCTGAAGTATCCAACTTAGTTCTCTTTTCTTTTGGAATGTGTACAAATACTGGAAAACCAAATATTTTGAGGTGGATTACTTCAGGCTTCTTTTTGGTGAACATTTCTTTGGGATTTTTGAATCCAAGTGCACTATGGGATAATTTGTTTTCAACATATATTGTTGTTCTTGTTGCTTCATCCCATAAGTGCATTAGAAGATCTTGATCTTGAATCATAGTCTTTATTACTTCCATAATCATTCTATTCTTTCTTTATGCTACACCATTTTGTTGATGATTATAGGGAGTGGTAAGCTCCCTCTTAATCCCGACATCTCTGCAATATATTCCAAATTCATTTGAAGTGTACTCTCCTCCATTGTTTGACCTGAGTATATTGATTTTCCTTTCAGAGAGGTTTTATACCAAGGCTTTGAATTCCTTGAACTTTCAAAGTTCTTCATATTTTGATTTCAACAAATAAACCCAAGTATTACAAGAGTAATCATAAATAAATGATGCATAGTGTACATACCCACTTAGAGAGGTTGATGGCATTGGACCACATACATCTGAGTGGATAAGCTCCAAGATTCCTTCTGCTTTACTTTCGCTCTTTGGAAAGGGATTCTTTATGTTCTTTTCTTGTGCACATCCATTGCATCCTTCATGATCAACCTTTAATTATGGTAAACCTGTAACTACATTGCTTACATATGGTAAGGCTTTGTAGTTTATGTGAGCTATTCTTCTATGCCAAAGTTCACAAGGACTCTTAGTAGAGTGAATTAAGGATACATATGAGTGACCTTTCAACTTGTACAAACCACCTTATTTTGTTCCAATAACAATTGCATCTTATATGGTTTTGTCTTTAGGCCACATAATAACTTCACCATCTATGAATGCAACCCTAAAACCTTTCTTATCTAGAGTTGATATATAAAGTAATTTATTTGTCAAACCTGGTACATAAACTACAACCTTCATTCTCATCGAAGTTCCTGAATCAAGTTTGTAGGTGGATTCTCCCATTCCTTTGATCGAGTACTGATAATCATCTCCAAGAAAAACCTTATGGGGGAATTCATTTTCTATAAGACTAGAGAGAATGTTTTTTTGACCTGTCATGTTCTTAGAGGCACCACTATCTATGAGCCAAGTATCCTCTCTAGGTGTCACAGATCCTGAGAGAGCTGAAAACAAGACATGATCTTCAATCTCTTCTTTATTCAACTTCTTGGGTGGGTCATCATATTCAGTTGCATGGGCATGATGTATTTTGTTATTTATCTTCTCATATTCTTCCCTTCTGGCATGACTATTCTGAGCAATGTGTCCCATCTTATCACAATGATAACATTGATAAGAGGAGAAATCTTTTCCCTTTCTTTGACCCTTATGATATTTCTGGAATCTCTTTGGAGGGTGAGATTCTTTATGAAAGTGGGTCTCCTTTCGAAAATGAGACTTTTTCTTTCCTCCTTTAGCATGAGTAGCTAGGGATTTATCTTCATCTCTTAATAAGATGACTTCTCTATTGGCTACTCTTGCTTATTCTTGAACACATTCTTCCCATAAACTATCAAATTGGAGTTTCTCTTTTCTTGCACAAATAGTTTGGATGAAGGAATCCCAAGGTCTTGTGAGACCATTAAGAGTTGTCATTATAAGTTCGTATTCATATAATTTATCTCCAATTGCCTCTCATTGTTCCTTAAATTGAGAAACCCTAGAGAAATAGTCTTGAACTATTTCTCCTTTCTGCATCGTTGTATTCTTGAGTTGGGTTCTCAAGTTCATCTTTTGGTTGATGTTCTTTCCTTCATACATTCTAGTTAGCGCATCAAACATATATTTTGGAGTATTCTTAGAAGATACTTGAGGTATCAAGTGGTTTTTAATGGAATATGCAATTATTCTTTTAGCTAATAATATCCTTCTTGTACTTCTCTTTGGCTTCATCTTCTTTGGGTTCTGGTACAATTTATTTTATGAATTTTGCAAGGTCATTCTCTTCAAGAATGAGTCCATTTTTTTACTTTCAGGCACATAATTTTTCCACACCTTCTAATTTGTCAACAATCTTTGTACTTGCAGACATCTTGACCTAGAGCTAGAAAAATGACCAGAAAATGAAAGTGCTCAGAAAATGATTCTGAACTTACCAGGAGTCGCGCTGGGTTGAGGAAAGTTGGCTGGAGATGATTGTTTTAGAAAATTCCAATTTTTACCCCTTGAAACTTGACCTGCGCAAATCTGGACTGGTACTTTTGGTATTGGTTCTGGTTTCTTGGTTTTTTGGTACCATACTAAACTAGGGTTTGAATTTCTAGAGAATCTGGACATCGAAAAAGTTCACTCAATCTTCAAAAAGATGCGCTAGGGAAAGGCACACTTCCCAAGATAGGTTTTGGTCAAAAATCCTCTTCAGTAAAAACCCCTAATTTCCTTGTACGACAACAATGACGTTTTTAGATACCTAGTGAATGGTTCTCTATTCAATCAATCTCTGATACCATGTTAAGTTTAAATGTTGTTATTACGTTATTTTCAAATTACATGAGAATTTAATGCATTTCTAAAACAACAATGTAAGGATCACTGAAAGAAACACAATCACAAAGTACACAACATTTTATCCTGGGAAACCCTCATGGGGGAGAAAACCCAAGAAAACTTCCTCAATAATAGATTGTCAATACAATGCCAAGTCTAAGACCAAAAAAACAAGAATAAACCAATATTGAGCATGCGCCTCTCTTCTCCTTTCTTCTGCAACTACAACTTCCTTCAAGATATGCACACTAGATGAGTGAGTGTGAGAGTGAACAAGTGAGGCACCATACTCACATATAAATACTAGTTGAGGAGGCGCTAGGGTTATGTATCTTCACTTAGTAGGGTCAACTTCTTCTAGTAGTGGTTAAAACATATGCCCTACCCCATGTTTCCCCTTTGAATTTGCCCCATGCACACATAAGTGGGTCAAAGATCACCCTCATGTCCTTCGATTTTAAAAATACTAATGGAATAAAATACAAATGCCTCCAATATATACTCTAAAATTTGAAGAACCCTTTTTAGGCAAGGTGAAGCTAAAGGCAATATAGAATTCATCTAAATGGTGGGAAGTGTAGAAAAGGATAAAGCAAAGGGAGAAGTTGTAGCTAAATAAGAATTTAGGGTGGATGAAAAAGAAGTTCCTCTATCAAACAAGGGTGGTGAAATGAAGCTATATAAAGAAGTAAGTCCAAAGTCCAATTCTCCAAAATAAGCATAAGAAAAATGGTAAGGCTAGTATTATTTTTCCTTCCTTATCCAAGCCAAATTAGAATTTAAATAAGAGTGATAGAAGTTCAAAGGTATTTTCAATCCCAATTCATCTAAGGGTTTAGGATCCAGGTCCTATTATTCTAAATGAAGCTCCCAAATCCCCTTTTATGTTAGGAGATATAACCAATGAAATGTCTCAAATATATAGGTCTTGAATGATTCATGGCCTTGAGGTCTCATCTTAAGTTGGTAATTCATCTCGAGAGATAGAGGATACATAAAATAAACAACACAAGACAAAGTTGAATAGATATAAATTAATACCTAGGAAATAAAATCTATAGAAGGAATATTTGGGGATAGAGGGAGGTTTGGAATTAGACCTTTGGCATTATTCCATAGTTGGAAAAAATTCATTCTTGTCAATAGGAAAGAAAAAAGTATACAAATAAACTTAAGGAAAACAAATGAGCATTAAGGGGGACTTTGTAGGGAGTTCCTTGGATATTTTGAGCCCATGATCATCCTTTCCTAAAATGTGAGAGGGGTGGGGGCACCCACCACTACAACAAAACATGCCATTAACACCTGTTTTAGTGCCATATTTTAGTGTTTTTTTTTTTTTTCAATTTGGCACAATTGCTTGATGCTAACCATTATTTTAAAATAGAATTAGATCTATTTTCCTTTTTAGAACTAAATTTATCTTCCTTTTTAGCACTGAATTTAGCTTCCTTTTTAGCACCAACTTTAGCTTCCTTTTTAGCACCAACTTTATCTTCCTTTTTCACACTAGTTTTAGCACCAACTATCTATACACTAAAATATGATGTCAATTTTTAGGGGTAACATTCGATGGATGGAATTTATATGGCGTTCCTCCTACTCCCATGAGAAAGAATTCTTACAAAAATTCTTATCAACCAATATTTAGCAATAGAAGGATACTGCTTATTAACCCAACAACTAAATATACAAGCATTCCCCTTTAACATGTTTTTTATCAACCAATATTTATCAATAAAAGGGTACTGATTACTAACCTAACAACTAAATATACAAGCATTCCCCTTTAACATGTTTGTTATCTTATGGGGTAGTAAGGTCTTCACAAAGATATAAAGTTCATTTCAAAGTCTCTATGCAAGATTTAATCAATGGGAGGGATTTAAAAAATAAATAAATAAATGTGTGCTTAATTCTTTGTCATCAAATGTCACCATAACTTGACAATGTGAGGAAGATAAATAACTTTCTTACTATAAAATTTGAAACCTTGATGTCTATCAAGGTGTATGGTATTGATATTTTAGCATACCAATATACACCTTCTACATCTACAATCATAATATCAACCTAGAAAAGGTGACTTGAATGTAGTGAATGGTGATAGTCAAATACAAAATTCCATATCAAACGTTATTGCAATAGTTATTTACATTAATATGCATGTTGACCACAAATCAAATAAATTCCCACATATAACTCACTGAATGCATCAATATGGCACACTAATTCCTCTCAAATTATTGCATTTAAATATGACCAAGTCTTTACTTCTAAAAAGGGCTATCTAAACTCTTCCCGAAGAGTCATATTCCCATTTCATAAAATAATGAGAATGTATTTCCCAAATATTACAATCACAAAGAAAAAATTGCTTCCACTTGCGACGCGTCAATATCCATGACCAAAAAAATCATATGCACCACTAATGTATCATTAATAAAATTATTATGGGAAATTCTAGTAACTCACACCAACTATATTACAAGTTGTCATAGTGTTTACTATGCCCATATATTGAATTCATATAAATTCCCTATCACATAGTTGATAATTATTCACAAAAGGATGGAAAAGGAAAATCCTTATATACCAAGGACGGGGAATAATAAAAATGAATATAAAAGTGCCATGGCATTGTCTTTTGACTAGTATGCATTTACATTGCCAAGATTAGGGGTTTCTATCACTTTACCCTTCCATTTATGGAAATGGGTTCAAACTTCACTATGATATTTATGACATGATATATGATATCAAAACAATGGGAAGGCCCAAGCTATATGATCTCATAAGGGAATCAAAGTCATCACCTAGTTTGTGAGAGAAATTAGAAAAACTAGTGAAGAAGAAACAAAAGGAAGTAGGCCAAAAAATTAATTATGGTTTAAGAGAGTTGTTTATGTGATACAAGGATGTAGGTTGATTAATTATGTGGTGAATTGAATCATGCCTTAACAACAATACAATCTAAATACCAAACTAAATAGAGCAAGGACAATAAAATTTAGTTTATCCCCTCTAATCCTATGCATGTTGGTTAACTACTTTTTATGAAAGAAGATTTGATGTGAAAATAGATATAATGCCTCCTATATAACTCTTGATTCAATGCACACATAGAAATAAATAATAATTGAACCAATTAACACAATTTGGATAAGTAAACTAGGAGAGGCCATAAGGTTCATTCACTAACCTAAGTGAGCTAGATTTCTTAGTGATGCAGGAGCATCGCTCCACCTCAACACACACCAGTCGATTAGCACGCATGGTGCGCATTCAAGAAAGGGAGAGGCACCGCCCTCTCATTTTTCCTCGATAATCAAAAGCATGATCCATGAATTTAATGAGGACAAGATGGAAGAGCCAAGGTGTGCCTTCGCACAAGATGGAGATATGGTCGCCATTAAGTGGTTGACAGAAGGAGGGATCTGCATCCGATTTGGAGCATATTTCCATCATTGTAATTTGCCCATTAGACATATATTTTGAATGGTGATTTGACACCACTAGTTTAGCTTGGAGGGAATCTCGTCAAGCCCCTCTTGTACAAATCTTTGTATTGTTGCAAAGTAGAGAGAGTGTTGTAGGCAGATGCATATGAGATAGGGAGAGAAACACAGAGAGTCGGGACTCAGTAGTATCTCAGACTCCACTATTGTAATGAAAATTCGACCATTAATAGAAAATGACAATTTTTCCTATTATCAATTTATGTGTAATGGATGATGTATTATGAATGTCCTTTGTATGAATTTGAGTTGTAGATGAATGTTAGAAATCGTCTGCAGGGATAGAGATACAATTTTCTATCCGTAAGTGTGTTGAATTAAGTCTGGTTCTATAGGCTAAGTGCAAGGAGTGCGCAACAGAGTATGAAAACTCTATGAGCCAATGCAAGGAGTGCGTGTCTGAACTTAGTGGATTCAGAAGAGAAGCTGCTAGGAGGGCATACAAGGATAATTTATAGACTCTGGAGGAAATTTCAAGGTGGTTGGGTACCTTGGAAATAAAGACTGTGTAGGAGGAAACACAGTCCATAGTTACTGAACACTCTGAAACACTTTTCCAGAAGGGCATAGAGAAAGTACGAGAGCATACAGAGAAACACAACTGGAAGTGTTGTTATCCTTAAGGGAATCCCATAATTGATGAACATTCTGAGGAAAGAAGGCTTTGCAAGAGTGCATTGACAAAGGAAAGGAGATGCCTTAAGATGCTCAGATAGGCCAAGGGAGAAGCCGTCGAAAATATTAGTCGATCACAATGAGTGCACCCAGGAGACTGTAATTCCATCTTACAAGCTCAGGAGGAAGAGCAGTAAACTGCCAGGAGGGAAAGAGAAAGTTCGCAGAGGAACGGGGAAACCTTGAAGGTTTTCAAGTCGAGAAAAGTCACAGTAGAGTCTATGCAGAACTCTGCAGGGAGTGAAAAAGGAGTTTGAGAATAGCCTAAGTCTCGAAAGAGAAATTTTCGTTAAGTGTGCAAAGGGGTCATGGAATCGTCGAAGTCCCGAAGACAATGAAATTGTCCATTGTCAGAGGAGACATGTGGAAGAAGATAGAGAGGTTCGAGAGAAAGAACTTTGGGAGGTTTGTCGAGAGAAAACAAGGATCTTCACGAAGTCGCAAAGAATGATTTGAATCTAGGTCGTTGGATCTGGAAGCGCATGTGGCAGAGATCTATGTACTTCGAAGAAGAAACCCTTTGGAGAAAATACAAGAGGAGAGAATACCCGAAGAGCCGAGAGCTGAAGAAATATTGGTCGTCCATTGAGATAGGACACATGGCAAGAAATCAACACTTCGCTGATTCACAAATCAGGAGAAGCAGAGTTGGGAGAAGGGAGGATTCGCAAAGTCCGAACTCACGATTTGATCTCAACCATTGATCGTAAGGAGAACGTGGACCGAATATTTGGTCCTCGAGAATTCGTCGATTCAAGAATCGGGGAAAGGGAGTAAGTAGCTTGTGAAACTTCTGAAGCATGGAGTCGCAAAGGGAGATAGCCCATGGTTGTAGTTCGTGGTCACATCAAGGATGGATCCTAGTACAGAGAGATAGTGTCTGTTGGTGTTAATAGTTGAAAAGCGCTAAGGAGAGGGTCTACGGGTGCCACACAACTTGCACCAAGAAAGTAAAGGGCCTGTGTCAAGTTAAATTGGTTCCATCAGGATCTCGATGAACCATTCGGTTCGGTGACTTGAATGATATTAGACCGAGAGGTCGAGCAGCCCCTCAAAAGGGAAGGAGAGGGATTGGGGTCTGCAACAAAAGTGGTATCAGAGATGATTTTATTCTCAAGTGGAAAGAAGGAGATAAAGAAGATACTCTGATACTGAAAGTGGTATCAGAGCCTGATTGTCTTCAGATTGTAGGAAAAGGTGAAGAGAGAAAGAGTAAGACACTCCGTGGAGACTGTTGCAAGTTGTGCATCGGGTGATGAACTTTAGGTGAAACAGAATGGCCATTGAAGGTCATAAACGTGGTCGAGGAGAAGTCCATTCGCAGAGGAGAAAAGAGGAGATGGACAAGGAGCTTAGTGAAATTAGGGTAGAGATGGAGAAGCTAGCATTCAATATGCAATAGGAAGCAAAGGTGCGCTGGAGGTATGAATGACCTTTGAAGAGGACAAATAAATGGCCTGTTCGGAAGTTATTGGCCAGAGGGAAGCAATAGGTGTTAAAAAGGTGGATGAGGTATGTTGAAAGCCTAAGTGATGAGGGGAAGAGATATGACAAAGGTCCCATAGGTTTCCAGGTGGACAATGAGAAGGGATCAGTGGATCTCGTAAACTTCCAGGTGGGCAGAGGAGACATCCTGAATTTCCAAGTGGGAAAGGGAGGAGAAATGAGCTCAGCTGAGAGTTCATGTCAGAGGGTGTTGACAGATGAGGAGGAAGCAAAAGAAATACCTCACTCAGATGGAGATTCGCGTGAAACTGTGAACCATGTGAATGAATATGATGAGAAGTTAAAAACTTCCTCCATCGAGGAGAAGGATCAGAGGATCGTTATGATCATTGGAGGAGTCGAGATATTCCTTCCAAGAGGCCGAGGAGAGGCTAGCACAAATGTTACGGATGCGACAGAAGGACAAAAAACTGAGACTGCCATGGAGAAGGAACATATACTGAATTCTGTCCCAACAAAAGGAGAACGCCCACTTGGATTACTTACCTAATGGGATATGGAGCTAAAGGCACTAGAGAATTGGTTAGATAGTATGGAACTAGAAGTTGGCTTCCATAAGATAGCCATGCCAGAGGAGACACACTAGTATGAGTTCTAGCTGGAGGAAGCTAGAAAGGAACCAACTGAAGAATTGATAGGAGTCAATCTATTAGAAGTAATAACTGAGAAGAAGCCCAATGATGAGGAGACTACAGAAGTGGAGGATGCAACAGAGTGGCAAGTTAAGGCCACAAGAGATGAAGAAGATAACATGGGATATCGGTGTGATTTACCCATGGACAAGGAAGAAATGCAACAAGCTAGTCTGCAAAAGGAGAGACAGCCGATGGAGCAGCTGGAAGAGGTTTTTGAGGACATAAGGAAGTTGATTTTGGGATTCACAGAGGAAGCGGTCAACAAAAGGAAGATGGACAAAGGGAAACCTACACGAGCAGCGGGTATGATGCAGCAGAACCAACGAAGTAGAGGAGCAGAAAGGCAGCTCCAAGAGAAAGTTTGGGATCCAGGAGTATTTCAACCATGTTGGAAAGCTCATGAGCAGGAGCTCATGATTTTCGTAGTCATGGAGTATGATGCAAGATAATCTCTCCACCTCAGCACACGCCATTCGATTAGCATGCATGGTGCGCATTCAAGAAAGGGAGAAGCATTGCCCTCTCATTTTACCTCGAGCATCAAAAGCGTGATCCAGGCATTTAATGAGGACAAGCTGGAAGAGAAAATTTGTTCCTTCACAGAAGTTGGATATAAGGTCTCCATTAAGTGGTTGACGGTAGGAAGGATCTGCGTCTGATTTGGAGTAGATTTCCATCATTGTAATTTTCCCATTAGACAGGCGTTTTGAATGGTTATTTGACACCACTAGTTTAGCTTGGAGGGAATCTCGTCAAGCCCCTCTTGTAAAAATATTTGTATTGTTGCAAAGTAGAGAGAGTGTTGTAGGAATATGCATAGGAGATAGGGAGAGAAACACAGAGAGCTGAGACTCAGTAGTAGCTCAGAATCCACTATTGTAATGAACATTTGACCATTAATAGAAAATGAAAGTTTTTCCTGTTATCAATTTCTGTGTAATGGATGTTGTGTTATGGATGTCCTTTGTATGCATTTGAGTTGTAGATGAATGTTAGAAATCATCTACAAGGATAGAGATAAAATTTTATATCCGTAACTGTGTTGAATTAATTTTGGTTCTCTAGGTTAAGTGCAAGGAGTGCGCAACAGAGTATGAGAACTCTGTGAGTTGATGCAAGGAGTGCGTGTTTGAACTTAGTGGAGTCAAAAGAGAAGCTTCCAGGAGGGCATACCAAGCTAATTCATAGACTCGAGAGGAAATTTCAAGGTGGTTGGGTACCTTGGAAAGAAAGACTGTGTAGGAGGAAACACAGTCCAGAGTTACTGAACACTCTAAAATGCTTTGTTGGGAGGGCATAGAGAAAGTATTAGAGTGTACAAGAGAAACACGACTGGAAGTGTTGTTATCCTTAAGGGAATCCCAGAATTGTTGAACATTCTGAGGAAGGAAGGCTTTGCAAGAGTGCATCGACAAAGGAAAGGAGATTCCTTAAGATGTTGAGATAGGCCAAGGGAGAATCCATCAAAAATATTAGTCGAGTGCAAGGAGTGCACCCAAGAGACTGCAAGTCCATCTTACAAGCTTAGGAGGAAGAGCGGTAAACTGCCAGGAGGGAAAGATAAAGTTCACAGAGGAACGAGGAAACCTTGAAGGTTTTCAAGCTGAGCAAAGTCGTAGTAGAGTATGCGCAGAACTCTGTAGGGAGTGCAGAAGGAGTTCGAGAATAGCCTAAGTCTTGAAAGATAAATTTATGCTAAGTGTGAAAAGGGGTCGTGGACTCGCCGAAGTCCCAAAGAAAGTGAAATTGTTCATCGTCAGAGGAGACAGGTGGTAGAAGATCGAGAGGTTCGGGAGCAAGAACTTTGGGAGGTTTGTCGAGAGTAAACAAGGATCTTTACGAAGTCACAAAGAACGATTTGAATCCAAGCCATTGGATGTGGAAGGGAATGTGGCAGAGATATACGTGCTTCGGAGAAGGAACCCTTCGAAGAAAATCCAAGAGGAGAGAATACCCAAATAGCTGAGAGCCAAAGAAATCTTGGTCATCCATCGAGATAGGACGCGTAGCGAGAAATCAACACTTTGTTGATTTTCAAATCGGGAGAAATAGAGTTGGGAGAAGGGAGGATTCGCGAAGTCTGAAATTGCGATTTGATCTCAACCATTAATCATAAGGAGAATGTGGACCGTAGATTTGGCCTCGGAGAATTCGTCGATTCGGGAATCAGGAAAAGGGAGTAAGCAACTCACGGAATCTCTGAAGCACAGAGTCACAAAGGGAGCTAGCCCATGGTTGTAGTTCGTGATCACATCAAGGAGGGATCCTAGTATAGAGAGCTAGCATCCATTGGTGTTAAGACTTGAAAAGCGTTAAGGAGAGGGTCCGCGGGTGCCACACAACCTGCGTCGAGAAAGTAAAGGGCCCGTGTCAAGTTAAATTGGTTCCATCAAGAGTCTGACGAACCATTCGATTCGATGACTTGAACGATCCTAGACCGGAAGGTCGAGCAACCCCTCAGGAGGGAAGGAGAGGGGGTGGCTCTGTCGTCACTTAGCTAAGTTTTGAAATAAAGATAACTAACTAACTAAATAATAGGGAAATATACTTGACCAAGGAAATACAAAACCCAAAAGGAAACTAATGAAGGACAAACTATATTGTTATAGGAAAAACTACCTAAGAGATAATAAATTGAACCCTCACCGAGTGGGTGAGGCTCAATGAAAAACATAGAAATATATAACATATATTTATTTCCTAAGACTAACATGCATTTTAAAAGTAAATGATAAGGAAACAAGGAGAGAACACGGTTTCCAGATGGTTTTCTAAAGTATTAAATAAGCTCTACCTAATCTCACTCTAGCTCTAATACTTCACTGAATAACCTTAAAATCAACGAACATGAAACACCTTCCTCATTCCTCATAAAATAAATAAGATAACTTGCACAGTAAAAGTATTTATTTAATTTCCCAATTAAACTATAACAACACAAAACGTCAT
>JZKD02S1742730.1:52829-91107 GCA_000966675.3 Picea glauca
CAATTAAAACAAGAATCATCCATTAAGATTCACTACTATACTCTTGGATCTGAGAATCAAAGTCCTCCTTCTTAGCCACAATTCCACCTCTGGGGTGACTGTAGGTTTTATATGGAAAATCTATGACCAACCATGTCTACTATATGGCAAAGCTATGATTGACCACTCATTTCTTGGGGAAAAACATGAGCTTCATATCCTTTTGAAGATTTTTTTTTTTCCAAGAAAACTCATCTCGATCCATATGTGTACTTTGGCTCTTTACATTTGTCTTGGCCTATGGTGACAAATAGAGGTGCAATATAAGACACCTAATTTATGAGGTTAGAAGATGAACTGATGGATGAAATAAATTACAAATAATAGGTTCTGATGAGTGGACCAATAAGGTGTTGATTATTTGGGTCAGTTGTCAATGATGTCAACCCTTGGAGAAAGTCCAGTAGCACAAAGGTTTGGGTAATGGACCCAAGTTTTATTTATTTATAATGGTATGAGTTTTAATATATTTGAAGGTAAGACCACAATTCCATTTCGGGTGGTATGTGGAAAGTCACATAACTCCTCACGATTAGAGAGTTATGGCCATGTGAAGTTGGAGAACCCTAATGAGTCATCTAGAAGCCCCAAAAGGTCAAAGTAATCAAAGTGGTTGCAAAGAAGAAATTATTTAAATATAAAGTGAAGTGAAAGTAAAGAAATTATTTAAATCATAAATTTAATGGAGAAATTACTAAGTGGACAAGTGGTTGGAAGTGGGTTAATCGTAAAATAAGGAAAGTGGTTTAATATGGTTATAAGGTAATAAAGTGAAGTGATGACTTTACTATAAGTCAAAGTGGATACAAAAGAAATTGTTTAAATAATAAAGTTAATTCATAAATTACTAAGTGGACAAGTGGTTAGAAGTGGGTTAGCCCTAAAATAAGGAAAGTGGTTTAAGATGGTTAGAAGGTAACCCCTTGAGGAAGCTACATACAAGTATAAATAAGAGGCAAGGATATCTCATTTAAACACACTTGAGAATATTGAATATCTACAAGTGACTAAGGTAACCAAAGGATATCTAAGGTGAATTTCAGAGGGAAGGTGAAGTAAAGAAGGCCGAAATTCAAGGGAGGATAAATTCTTTTGATGATGTTTTCTAAGGTATGTTATTTACAGGTCATCTCACCATTTTCACAATAACTTTGTTTCGATAATGGTTTAGACTGTGAAATATGGAGGCCGTTATGGAAACATATCCACATATCTGTGATAAAAATTTCAGCTTGTGGGTCGTTGTATTTTTGGATTTACACTCCATGGAAACTAGGGTTTGTGGCTAGTTTTGAAACTAGTCTAAAACAAATGTTTCAAGTAAAAACGTCATAACTTATTCATAACAGATCCAAATTAAGTAAGACCAAATGTATTGGTTAGAGTACAGTCTGTAGTATGTTTTGTACCAGTTTCAAATATATACAACAAATATTTTGTGTGGGGAATTCTCTACAAGTTCGATCTCTAGAATAAGCCAAAATTCAACAAGGTATGCCATTTTTTCTATAAATCCTTTTCTGGGAGGTTCCAAGAAGTGAAACCTAGAGATATCGCAGACAAGACATTGAAGAACACTATGTACTATTTTTATACCTTTATTCATTACAGGTACATAGTTATGATTATTGCAAGTTAGGGTTGTTGACTAATCCAAAACTAGTCATGTGAGACTAAAGTAAAATTTGATGAAAATGCTAGTCTCTTGTTGAGGAAGGTTTGCAGGTATGTGATCATATACATTAGGTCTGTTACAGAGTTAAAAATCATATTTGGATGATGAAATTGATGAGGGATTTTGGTTGAGGTATGTTACATATAGAGGTTGTATAACAGTGAGGTTGTGGCAGATGGTTTGATGTAACGGTTTAAGGTATTTGGTTACGGATAGTATGATGTATTGCTAGAGAACTTTTGATGGTTATATTGGTATATGTATTTGGTATATGGTTGAGGTACATGTTGGGTACATGGTTGAGACAAATAGTTGATGAGTTGGCACATACATGAGGTGTATAGTTGATGATGTTGGTACATCTTGATGAGTCATAGTTTATGTGTTTTTGATGCATGTTTGGTACACATTTGGTGCATGGTTGATGCACTCATTGATGGTACATGTTGAGGTACATGTTGGTGCATGGTTGATACACTTTTTTATGGTATAGACTGATTACAATTTGTTTTGTATAGGTTGGTGCATGATTGATGCACTTGTCTATGGTACATGTTGATTACAAGTTGATTGGTCCAGGTTTACAACAGTATATCTCATAGTGATAGTGTGATAGTGATTTCATCATTCTACTTTTATTTTAGGGCAGTTGGATGGAGAAAAGAAATGTGGTTTTAGCCACCTTTTGGTTGTAGCTAGAGAACATAAGGGGTTTTAGCCTCCTTATGGTTGTAGCTAGAGAATTGGGGAGTTGGAGCTTCTTTCAAGTTGTATCCTGAAAAATTAGGGGTTTGGAGCCTCCTTCTAGTTGCAGTTAGAAAACAAAGGAAGTTGGTGCTTCCAATGAATATAATTCTTAAAAACATATAAGAAAAATCATTCTGTGGTTTTCTCTCGCTTTGGGTTTCCAGGTAAAAACACTGGTGTACAGTGTATGTGTATGATTTCTCATTTGTTCATTGTTTATTCATGCCCCCCCCCAGTAATCCAACAATTGGTATCAGAGCTGGTTCTTTCAGGAAACAATTTAACCACTGGAAGGAGATCATGGATTATTATGAGAATGGAGTACCACTTTTTAATGGTCAGAATGGTTTAAAGTATGGGTTATGGAGTGGAAGGACGAAAGTATTTTTAAAGGCATAGGGGTATTAAAAGAAGAGGTTGAGAAGCTTAAAAAAGAAGTTGTCACATTGAGAAGTAAAATCATCAAGCTCAACAAGAACGTCAAAGAGACAGAAACATTCACATTAGTTATAGAGAATGAAGAGAAGCACTATAGGTTGCTAGAAAATAAAAATGAAGAAAATAGAAAGAGTTATGTAGAAGTACTCAAAGGAAGGAATCATGGTCAACCAGAATCTAAGAAAACTATTGAAGATACATCTTCAAGAAGACCATCCATGTTCATGCCACAAAGAAACTTCAATCATGATCATGATCAGTCAAGGCAGCAATTCAGAAGGACTGCACCACAAAGAATATCATTCACTCCTAGGTTTGCAAATTTATTTTATGGTCATTGTTTTTATTGTACTAATTTTGGACATAAGGTTGCAAATTGCATGGATTATAAAATAAATTTTTAAGAAAGAAATTCCTATGTGGCACCACATAACATTGAATGTTACAAATGTCATAAATATGGACACATAGCTAGTGATTGTAGAAGCATGATCGATACTTCCATGAAAGAGAACATTGATATCAGATATAAGAAATTATGGATAAGAAAACACGAAGAACATGTGAACAAAGACCAGGTCCCATAGATCACAATATTGACAATAAAACGAGATGAAGAAAATTCTACAGAGAAAAAAAAAGATGTCAAATATAGAAAGGTTTGGAAAATAACTGAAAGAAAAGAAGGACATGTAAATAAGGAATAGGTTCAAGAGATAGTACTTTCAGGCATTGTAGTGAACGATGAATCCTTAGACAGAAAGAAGGAAGTCAGATCTTAGAGAGATGATGAATCTACCAATGAAGATGATGATGAATACACATCAAAGCAGGAATTGTTCTGAGCCATCCGACTTAGAGACTCCCAGGTAATATGAATATTAGACAGGGGGATTCTATGCGATAGTTGTGATAGACCAAAGAACCATCCTTCAAGCAACTTACATAGATTGAGAAGAAATATCCAGAGCAGTTAGTTAGTAGAAGTACAATCAGTTGTAGTAGTGAAGACTTCATGATAGTATAATGATAAATGGGTCAACATTATGGACAGTTGTGTAGTAGAGTCTTGGAAAATATGGATAAATATGTATTCATAAGAACACTTAGCAGGTTTGGAAAGATATATGACAGTGTAAGAGAGCATGGATTCATATATTGGTTCAGAGAGTGGTTCAGAGACAAAGGAACATTATCATAATGGGTGATATTTACACAGGAAATGGCTCAAACAATGCCAATGGATTCCAAATTGACATATATTCTTTGGACACATGCAATGCATACAACAGTTCACATTCAAAATAGACTAATGCTCAGAAACAACAATGAAAAAACTCCCTACGAGCTATGGAAAGGAAGACCAACAAATGTGAAACACTTCATAGTATTTGGAAGAAAATGCTACATCAAAAGAGAAAATGGCAGAATGGGAAAGTTTGACTCTCGTGTGGACAAAGGAGTACTTGTTGGTTACTCAAGTAGAAGGAAAGCATACAACTGTTAAAATATGAGGTTGAACAAAGCTGTGGAAATAATCAATGTAACAATTGATGAAACAGGTGGACGAGAATTAAAGGAAGAAGAAAATGAATCAATGGAACAACTTTACGAAGAATAAGCAGAAGATGAAGAATAAGTAAAAGGGGAAGATGAAGAGGATCAGAAAGAAGTAGAAGAGAAAGTTCAACAAGTGCCTCCAAATACACCTAGAAAATAAGTACAGAATAATCATCCTTCAGATCAGATTATCAGAAACAATGATGTAGGAGTTGAGACTAGAAGAAGAATTCATTCACCAGAACAAATGCACCTAGCACTCTTATCTACGATTGAACTAAATAGTTTTGAAGAGGCCAGGAAGGATGAATTTTGGAATAAGGCCATGGATGAAGAATTAGATCAAATAGAGAAGAATGACACTTGGGAATTGGTTCCAATACCAAAGAATAAGAACGTCATTGACACAAAGTGGGTTTTCAGAAATAAATTGAATGAAGATGGACATGTTACAAGGAACAAAGCTAGATTGGTATGTAAATGATATACACAAGTTGAAGGAATCAACTTTGAAGAGACATTTTCACCAGTTTCTAGAATGGAAGAAATCCGATTTATTTTATCTTATGCATGCTCCAAGAATATTAAAGTGTATCAGATGGATGTGAAATCAAATTTTTTAAATGGGGAACTTGAAGAAGAAGTCTACATTGAACAACCAGAAGGATTTCAATTGTCAAAGAATGCAGATTATGTGTGTAAATTGAAGAAGGCCTTGTATGGTCTAAAATAGGCTAATAGAGCATGGTACTCTAGAGTGGATAAATATCTACACCAGGCAGGGTTCATAAAAGGAAGTGTAGACAACAACCTCTACATTAAGGTAACTCAAGATGGTATTTTATTAATTGAAGTTTATGTTGATGATATTATTTTTGGAAGTACTGATGACAGATTAAGCCAAAAATTTGCAAAGGATATGCAGAATGAATTTGAAATGTCATTACTTAGAGAACTATCCTTCTTTCTGGGTCTTCAGATATGTTAAAGCAACCAAGGAATTTTTATTTCTCAAACTATGTATATCAGAGAAATGCTAAAGAATTTTGGAATGGAATATTGCAAACCAGTTCCAAGTTGAGAAAAGATGATGATTCAAAGTCTACAGACTGGAGGAAATACATGTCAATTATTGGTAGCTTACTATATGTGACAACATATAGACTAGATGTAATGTAGTAAGTTGGATAGGTGGCTCGATTTCAAACAACACCAAAGGAATCACATATCTTAGCAGTGAAAAGGATTTTCAGATATCTCAAAGGAACAAAAGAGTTTGGATTATGGTATCCAAAAGGAAAGGATCTATCACTTATTGCCTAAACAGATGCAGATTGGGAAGGTTGCATTGATGACCAACGAAGCACCAGTGGAGCATCGTTCTACTTGGGTGAGTGTTTAGTATCATGGATAAGCAAGAAATAATCATCAGTATATTTATCTACAACCAAAGCAGAGTATATTGCATCAACATGATGTTGTACATAGGTTCTATGGATGAAACAAACTTTTACAGATATACAGGTTGAGTATGATGATCCCATTCCAATCTATTGTGATAATACAAGCATCATCAGTATCTCAAAGAACCCAGTGATGCACTCCAAGATGAAGCACATTCCAATCAAGTATCACTTTATACGAGAATAAGTTGTAGAGAAGAACATCAAAGTTGAATATGTGGGCACAAAAAAACAAGTGGAAGACATCTTTACAAAATCGCTTCCAAGGGAAGCCTTTGAGTATCTTCGCCAGAGACTCAGAGTAATTTCTACTCCAAAATGAATTCTTTTGAATGCTTATCTTATATGTCTTAGATTTACACAAGGAAGCACCATAAATAGGACAGTTCAGGTTAGGAGATCAGTTTCAGGAAGAGTTCAATTAGGGGGACCAGCCCCGGATGGAAATATACATTTTCCATTGATGACAAAGGGGGAGAGATTTATTAGATGTAAAGGTAAATGCTTGGAGAAAGAGCACAAAAGTATGGTTCCATGGGGAGCGATGGTCACAGGGGGAGCATTAGTGATATGACTTCAATATTTCATCAAAGTGTTTCCATCAATGCCAAAGGGGGAGATTGTTTATTATTTGGGTTGGTTTTCATTGATGTCAACCCTTGAAGAAAGTCCAATAGTGAATTCTGGTAGCACAAATGTTTGGGTAATGGACCCAAGTTTGTTTGATGTATAATGGTATGAGTTTTAATATATTTAAAGGTAAGACTATTATAGATGGATAACACATATCATGTCATTTCCGGTGGTATGTGGAACGTCACATAAATTCTCACGGTTAGAGAGTTATGGCCATGTGAAGTTGGAGAACCCTCATGAGTCATCTAGAAGCCCCAACATGTCAAAGTAGTCAAAGTGGTTACAAAGAATAAATTATTTAAATATTAAAGTGAAGTGATGAGTGTACTATAATTCAAGGTGGATACAAAATAAATTATTTAAATAATAAAGTTAATGGAGAAATTACTAAGTGGACAAGTGGTTAGAAGTGGGTTAACCCTAAAATAAGGAAAGTGGTTTAAGATGGTTAGAAGGTAATAAAGTGAAGTGATGAGTGTACTATAAGTCAAAGTGGATACAATATAAATTATTTAAATAATAAATTTAATGGAGAAATTACTAATTGGACAAGTGGTTAGAAGTGGGTTATCCCTAAAATAAGGAAAGTGGTTTAAGATGGTTAGAAGGTAACGCTTTGAGGAAGCTACATAAAAGTATAAATAAGAGGAAAGGATATCTCATTTAAAAACACTTGAGAATATTGAATATCTACAAGTGACTGAGGTAACCAAAGGATATCTAAGGAGAATTTCAGAGGGAAGGTGAAGTAAAGAAGGCTGAAATTCAAGGGAGGATAAATTCTTTTGATGATGCTTTCTAAAGTATGTTATTTACAAGTCATCTCACCATTTTTGCAATAACGTTTTTTATAGAATGAGTCATACTGAGAAATATGGAGGCCATTGAGGAAACATATCCAAGTATCTATGATAAAAATTTCAGCTTATAGGTCATTGTATTTTTGGAGTTACACTCCATGGAAAATAGGGTTTGTGGCTAGTCCTGAAACTAGTCTAAAACAAATGTTTTGGGTAAAAACGTCATAACTTATTCATAACATATCCAAATTAAGTAAGACTAAATGTATTGGTTAGAGTGTGGTCTTTATTATGTTTTGTACCAGTTTCGGATCTATACAGAAAATATTTTGTGTGAGGCATTCTCTACAAGTTCGATCTTTAGAATAAGCCAAAATTCAACAAGGTGTGCCATTTTTTCTATAACTCCTTTACTGGGAGGTTCCAAGAAGTGAAACCTAGAGATATTGTAGACAAGACACTAAAGAACATTGTGTACTATTTTTAGAACTTTATTCATTATAAGTACATAGTTATGATTATTGCAAGTTAGACTAATCCAAAACTAGTCATGTGAGACTAAAGTAAAATTTGTTGAAAATGCTAGTCTCTTGTTGAGGAAGGTTTGTAGGTATGTGATCATATACACCAGGTCTATTATAGATTTACAAATCATATTTGGATGATGAAATTGATGAGGGATTTTGGTTGAGGTATGTTACAGATAGAGGTTGTATAACAATGAGGTTGTGGTACATGGTTTGATGTAATGGTTTATGGTATCTGGTTATGGATAGTGTGATGTATTGCTAGAGAACTTTTGATGGTTATATTGGTATATGTATTTGGTATATGGTTGAGGTACATGTTGGATACATGGTTGAGACAAGTAGTTGATGAGTTGGCACATACATGAGGTGTATAGTTGATGATGTTGGTACATCTTGATGAGTCATAGTTTATGTGTATTTGATACATGATTGATAAATATTTGGTCCATGGTTGATGAACTCGTTGATGGTACAGGTTGAGGTACAGGTTGGTGCATGGTTGATGTGCTTTTTTATGGTACATAATGATTACAGGTTGTTTGGTATAGGTTGATTACAGGTTGATTGGTACAGGTTTACAATAGTATATATCTCACGGTGATAGTGTGACAGTGGTTCCATCATTCTACTTTTATTTCAGGGTTGTTGGGCGGGGCAAGGACAGGTGGTTGTATCCACCTTCCGATTGTATCCAAAGAACATAGGGGGTTGTAGCCAGAGAATTGGGGAGTTGGAGCTTCCTTTAGGTTGTATCCTGAGAAACTAGCGGGTTGGAGCCTCCTTCCAGTTGCAACTGGAAAACAAAGGAAGTTGGTGCTTCCAATGAATGTAATTCTTAAAGACATATAAGAAAAAGCATTATATGGTTTTCTCCCACTTTGGATTTCCACGTAAAAACATTGGTGTACTGTGTATGTGTATGATTGTTCATGTGTTCATTGTTTATTTACTTTGAAAATATTGGATGATAATGCTACATTGATATAATACTTGCATTTTATGGTTAAAAAGGATTAAATTGATCTATTATTGATTCACCCCTCCTCTAAGTAATCTAATAGAAGGAGTTTTATAAATCAAGAAAATAGGAATTACCTACGAGAAAACATCAACTGATCAAATATAAATCACCCCGAAGGAAGGCATACCCATGCTTGGATATACTAATAAGCATAGGATCCAACACAATACGTTGTGGATCCATGAAGTAGAATGCAAGATAATGGCCATGAAAGGATATACACAGTGGATCCATGTTATATATAAGATCATAGCCACAAGCAAATACAAAGTGGATCTATGCCACAATATATATTAGGAAGACACTTGTCACAAATTAAAGTGTCATTTGGTTTTCAAAGTACTCATAAAGCAGTGGTACAATTGATCCAGATTGGATCATTATATTATTTTTCATCTATCTGATTCTTTTAGAGTGGGAAAAATTGGAGGAAGAAGCAATGGAAAGTGCGAAAAAACCCATGCAAAATGGAGGAGTAGCTAAGATCTCAATAGGAGCATCAAGAGGAATCCTGACTCTGTGATATTCAGAGCTCTGGGAATTGGATGTATCATTTTTTTCCAACCATTGGATACTTACATTTATTATAAATAAAGATATTTCCATTAAGTTTTCCTTGATAAATATATATATTCCTAATAACTATTTAGACAAGTTATAATGTTGGTCTTCCTTGTTTTCCATCAAGGAAACCCTGGATCTGCCTTTGTTCATTGTAGGGGGTGACCTAAACACCTACTTTCATCAATAAAAAAAAATAGGGTGAAGTTGAGTACGTGATCCTATGAGTGAAAAATGGAAGACCTTATCTCAGCTTGGTATCTTCAGGATATTAGGCCAGCAAGAGGAAAATACACTTGGAGTATTAAGAGATCGGATCTATGCCATATTGTTGTCTGTATGGACCATTTTCTTATCCATAGTGACCTTCTCCTTCTTCCCCTTGATATATCTTCCTTCATTATTCCCTTCGCTCTCTCAAATCAAAAACCCATCACTCTCAACCTTTCTCCCCCCCATAATCTTGGTCCAATCCCCTTTCACTTTAAACCTCTATGGCTAGATTCACCCCCTGTCATCTATGTGGTTCAAAAGGTATGGTATGCTTCTATTCAAGGTTCTCCAAACTTCATTTGGGAAAACAAGCTGAGATTGGTCAAACATGCCTTGAAATATTGGGTGAAATCTTCTAATGTCGCCCCCACCCAGGAGAGGATCGATCAATTATCATATCTAGCTGATATACAAAAGAAAATATAAGATGAAGAAGTATCAGAAAAATATTAGCGAAGGAAAAAGAGGCATATTAGCGACTTCATGTCGCCATGAGGAAAGAAGAAGAAAATTGGAGACTGAAATCTAGAATTTTATGGCTAAAGGTTAGGGATTCCAACACCTCATTTTTTCATAAACATGCTCAACAAAGAAAACAAAAAAATATAGTTTCAAAAATACAAGTGGAATTTGGGTGTAACGCCCCCGTGTCGAGCCGTCATCCAACCCACTGGCCGGCCAGACGCTACTTTGCAGAACAACATCATTTTATGCTTATTTAATAACATGCATTTAAAACAGGTTAAACACATTTAAACTCAGAGTCAACACAAAATTATTGCTGACCTAAATAATCAATGGCTTTAACATTAATTCATATGCATAGCAGAATACATGATAAATATAAATACACATACATGCAAAACATAATTAAAACATCATCTGGTACTTATCTTTGAAACGGTGGCAATTCCACCAACCACATGCAAGCCTTCCATGAACCTCCCAGCCTTAGACCACACTGCTCATCAAGCTCAGCAGTGGGTCACCCCCGAGCTGGGACTAAAATCCACCCCAAGGTAAGGAATCCTAGGCTAGGCTGAGGTTACAGGGAAAACAACATAGAATGAATGGAAGGATTCTTCCCAGGATGCCATCTTACGCCCGCTACTCCCGAACTCTCATTCCCCACATGCTTGTTTCGCCCGGGAGTATACACCTTCACAAGCACAGTCCATCGGTGCTACACCTCCCTCTCTGGGTCTCGGCAACAGGCCGGATCAGGAAGTCTCAGAGCCCGAAGCTAGTGTTGGACACTCTCTGGAAGAAACCACTTCCCAACAAACTCTCTCACCTGGAGAGAGTTGCTCACAGGCATGACAACCTGCCTCTTCCAACAAAAATCACCTCCCTCACCTAGAGAGATTACACACAGGATAAGAAAGAACTCACACTGGCCAGTAAGTCATGCGTAGTCCAACACTGCTTGGCCACAGCAACCAATTGGGAAAATAGACACGGGCTTCCCAAACAGGCTCAGCAATCACGAAATAGACTCACGGATTTGGTTTTGGGATTGCACAAGGTGTATAGAGATCCTACGCATAGGCTCAAACTGTTCCAGAAAGGAATGCACTGACTTCCTTAGGAATCAACATAGGCTTTCATCTTTCAGGGATGCACGGTTCAGAATATGCACAAGGTCTCTTGCAGAGGTCAGACCGATTCACACTCAGACGGTCACGTAGAATGGAGGAGCCCCCCCACCACGACTCATCTCAGCCGTTTTATTTGCATGGGCTCGGGTTGACACTTATCACCCGTGAACCTGCATGCTTCCATCAACGTGTGTTCCTCCCACTATTTGGAAGTCACATGTCATTCCGAAAGAACTTAGGATAAAAACATATTACTCACATGGTCTTTTTGGAATAATATTAAAATATCATTCCCAAGGACTTAAGCCCCTATGATTAACCCCTAGGTCCAACAATTAGCCCCTCTTCCCACCTTCCAGCCCCTAATCCCTTACCCACTCCGTGGAAGCTTAGTCCCCGATCACTCATTCATCATGGTCGGTCTGCACGCGGCGATGTTTATATTTTATTAATGTTCTGCATTGATACATGTACAAAATCAGGCTCTTGGCCTTCAACCTTTAGGCTCTCTAGACTAACAATCACATAAGCCCACCAACTTATAAAAACTTGGCTTACCAGCCTATAAAACATATTTACAATTAATTTCATAACCAAGATTTACAACAGGGCTCGGCCTTGGGGACATTACATTAGGCAGATGTTGGAAATCTTTGATCCAATAAAGGAGGAAGCGATCCAACACTTTGAAAATATATATTCTCGAAATAGTGCAGAGGATGATGAAACCATCAACTAGGAGATGCTAGAACACATTCCTCAAAGTGTAACAGTGCAGGATACTTTCTGTCTTACAAAAGAGATAACGGAAGAAGAAATCTCTCAAGCTCTATGGAGTATAGAACATGACAAAGCTCTAGGTCCTGATGGCTTCTCTGCAAGGTTCTTCAAACATTTCTGGGACCTAGTAAAATTTTATATTAAGAGGATTCTTAATTACACTTTGAGAAAAAAGAAAGTGGGAGGTGAAATCAATTTGACCTTCCTGGATCTGATACCCAAAGAATCAACAAGGTGCAATCAATTTCTCTAGATTCTGGCCCATTTCCCTATGTAACACGACCTATAATATCCTCATCAAAATTATTGGCTCATGCCTCAAACCACTTCTCCCTAAGCTTGTCTTCATAGTGTATATTTCAGTTTTATTTATCAAATCTGTTGTGAGGATATATTCCATTGGAATATCCACGACAATTTACATATCACCTTGAGGTAGTTCTTGAACATGTTTTTGCACCCAAGTGAATTATATTAAATTATCTCATGAGGTGTTCACACATAAGTGGATCAAAGCCTACCCCATGTTTCCCCTTTGAATATGCCCCATGCACACATAAGTGAGTCAAATATCACCCTCATGTCCTTCGATTTTAAAAATCCCAATGGAAGAAAATATAGATACCTCCAATATATACTCTAAAATTTCAAGAACCCATTTTTAGGCAAGGTGAAGCTAAAGGAAATATAGCATTCATCTAAATGGCGGGAAGTGTAGAAAAGGATAAAGCAAAGGGAGAAGTTGTAGCTAAATAAGGATTTAGGGTGGATGACAAAGAATTTCCTCTATCAAACAAGGGTGATGAAATGAATCTATCTAAAGAAGTAACTCCAAAGTCTAATTCTCCAAAAGAAGCATAAGAAAATTGTAAGTCTAGTATTATTTCTCCTTCCTTATCAAAGCCAAATTAGAATTTAAATAAGAGTGATAGAAGTTCAAAGTTATTTGCAATCCCAATTCATCTAAGGGTTTTGGATCCATGTCCTATTATTCTAAATGAAGCTCCCAAATCCCCTTTTATGTTAGGATATACAACCAATGGAATGTCTCAAATAGATAGGTCCTAAAGGATTCATGTCCTTGAGGTCTCATCTTAAGTTGGTAATTCATCTCGACAAATGGAGGGTACATAAAATAAAGAACAAGGGAGAAAGTTGACTGGATATAAATTAATACCTAAGAAATCAAAATCTATAGAAGGAATATTTGGGGATAGAGGGAGGTTTGGTCTTAGACCTTGGGCATTATTCCATAGTTGGAAACAAATCGTTCTTATCAATAGGAAAGAAAAAAAGATAAAACAAAACTTAAGGAAAACAAATGAGCATTAAGGGGGCCTGTGTAGGGAGTTCCTTCAATAGTTTGAGCCCATGATCATCCTTTCCTCAAATGTGAGAGGGGTAGGGGCACCCACCACTACAACAAAATAGGTCATTAGCACCTATTTTAGTGCCATATTTTAGTGTTTCTTTTTTTTTCAATTTGACACAACTGCTAAATGCTAAACAATATTTTAAAATAGCATTGGATTTATTTTCCCTTTTTAGCACTAAATTTATCTTCCTTTTTAGCACTGAATTTAGCTTCCTGTTTAGCACCAACTTTAGCTTCCATTTTCGCACTAGTTTTAGCACCAATTGTCTATACACTAAATATGATGTCAATTTTTAGGGGTAAAATAACATGCATTCAATGAATGAAATTTATATGGGCTTCCTCCTTGTCCCATGAGAAACAATTCTTGCAAAACTTCCTATCAATCAATATTTAGCAATAGAAGGGTACCGATTATTATCCCAACAACTAAATATACAAGCATTCCCTTCTAACATACTTGTTATGTTATGGGGTAGTAAGGTCCTCACAAAGATATGAAGTTCATTTCAAAGTCTCTAATTTGTTATATGCAAGAATTAATCAATGGAAGGGATTTAAAAAATCAAAAAGAGAATTTGTGCTTAATTCTTTGTAATCAAATTACACCATAGCTTGACAAGGTGAAGAAGATAAATAACTTTCTTAGTATAAAATTTGAAAACTTTGTTTAGTGTCTTCAAAATACATGTATGGTATTGATATTTTAGCATACCAATAAACACCTTCTACATCTACAATTATAATAACAACTTAGAAAAGGTGACTTGAATGTAGTGAATAGTGATAGCCAATTACAAATTTCCATATCAAACATTATTGCAATAATTTTGAAACTTTTGTTGTTGTTGTCTTCAAAATACATGTATGTTATTGATATTTTAGCATACCAATAAACACCTTCTACATCTACAATTATAATAACAACTTATAAAAGGTAACTTGAATGTAGTGAATAGTGATAGTCAATTACAAATTTCCATATCAAACATTATTTCAATAATTTTGAAACCCTTATTGTCATTGTCTTCAAAATACATGTATGGTATTGATATTTTAGCATACCAATAAACACCTTCTACATCTACAATTATAATAACAACTTATAAAAGATAACTTAAATGTAGTGAATAGTGATAGTCAATTACAAGTTTCCATATCAAGCGTTATTGCAATAATTATTTACATTAATATGAATGTGGACTACAAATCAAAAAAATCCCCCCACATATAACTCACTGAATGTATCAATATGGAACACTAACTCACTGAATGTATTAATATGGAACACCAATTCCTCTCAAATTATTGCATTTAAATATGACCATGTCTTTACTTCTCAAAAAAGCTGATGATAACCTTTCTATCTAAACTCTTCCTTAAGAGTCATAGTCCCATTTCATAAATATAGTGACAAAGTATTTCCCAAATATCTTTACTTCTTAAAAAGGCTAATGAGAACCTTTCTATCTAAACTTTTCCTTAAGAGTCATAGTCCCATTTCATAAAATAATGAGAAAGTATTTCCCAAATATTACAACCACAACGAAAAAATTGCTTCCACTTTGCGTCTAAATCCATGACCAAAAAAATCATATTCACCATAATGTATCATTGAAATTATTATGGGAAATTCAAATAACCCACACCAACTATATTACAGGTTGTCATAGTGTTTACTATGCCCATAGATTGAATTCATATAAATTCTTTATCACACAATTGATAATTATTCCCAAAAGGATGGAAAAGGAAAACCCTTATATACCAAGGATGGGGAAGAAGGAAAATGAATATAAAAGTGTCATGACATTGTCTTTTGACTAGAATGCATATGCATGGCCAAGATTATGGGTTTCCATCACTTTATCCTTTCATTTATGGAAATGGGTTCAAACTTCACTACATGATGCATGATACCAAAACAATGGGAAGCCCAAAATCTATGATCTCATAAGGGAATCAAAATCATCACCACCTAGTTTTTGGGAGAAATTAGGAAAATTAAGGAAGAAGAGATAAGAGGAAGTAGGCCACCAAATTAATTAGAGTTTAAGAGAGTTGTTTATGTGATATAGGGATGTAGGTTGATTAATTATGTGGTGAATTTAATCATGTCTTAACGACAATACAATCTAACTACCAAACTAAATAGATCAAGGAAAATAAATTTTAGTTTATCCCCTCTAATCTTATGTGTGTTGGTTAAATACTTTTTATGAAAGAAGATTTGATGTGAAAATAGAGAGAATGCCTCCTATATAACTCTTGATTCAATGCACACATAGAAATAAACAATAATTAAACCAATTAACCCAATTTGTATAAGTAAACTAGGAGAGGCCATAAGGTTCATTCACTACCCTAAGTGAGCTAGATATCTTAGCTAGGTTTTGAAATAAAGATAACTAACTAACTAAATAATAGGTAAATATACTTGACCAAGGAAATACAAAACCCAACAAGAAACCAATGAAGGACATAAACTATATTGTTATAGGGAAAACTACCTAAGGGATAAGCAATAAACCCTCACTGAGTGGGTGAGGCTCAATGGAAAACATAGGGATAGATAACATATCTTTATTTCCTAAGACTAACATGCATTTAAAAAGTAAATGATAAGGAAAGAAGGAGAGACCATGGTTTCTAGATGGTTTTCCAAAGTATCAAATAAGCTCTGTGTGATCCCACTCTTTCTCTAATGCTTCACTGAATAACCTCCAAATCAACCAACATGAAACACCTTCCTCATTCCTCATAAAACAAATAATATAACTTGCACGGTAAAAGTCTTGATCTAATTTCCCAATTAAACTATAACAACACAAACCATCATTAAAAATAATTGAAATATTAGTAAACAAGAGAGGATTCTTTTTTTGGGGGGGGTGGGGAAGAAGATAGATCTATATTGATTTAAAGAGAGTTCAAACAAGAATGATCCCTTAAGATTCACTACTATACTCTTGGATCCAAGAATCAAAGTCCTCCTCCTTAGCCACAAGCCTACCTCCGAGAACTATATTGTGGAGAGATAGTTGCCAAATGGATAACTAAATGAGATCTCACCTAAGCTCGGATCATACTACATGAAAATCGATGCCCAACTCTCAACAATGGTAAACTTACAACCATGAATCTTCACTAAAATTCTCCAGCATAAGGATGCTTGTAATGGACTCTCTTCCCTTAGATTTGCTTCTTACTTATAGATCCTTGAGGAGAGAATAAAGGACTACATGGAATGAATTCCATGCACATGTAAGCCATGCACAACACCACATGATATTTTGGCTTTCTCCAACTCATATATTTTTATCTTTCCTCATGAATTTCTATTTTCTGAATCTTTAAGGGGTGACTATAGGTTTTTTATGGAAAATATACGATTGACCATGTCTAATCTATGGGAAAGCTGTGACTGACCACTCATTTCATAGGGAAAAACATGACCTTCATATCCTTTTGAAGAAAAAATATTTTCTAATAAAATTCATCATGATCCATATGTGTACTTTGGCTCTTTACATTTGTCTTGGCCTATGGTGACAAGTAGAGGTGTAATAGAAGCCACCTAATTTATGAGGTCAGAAGAGGAATTGATGGCCGAAATAAATTACAAATAATTGGTGTTGATGAGTGTACCAAGGAGGAGTTTTGCAAATCAAGAAACTAGGAATTACCTACAAGAAAACATCAACTGATCAAACATAAATCATCCCTGAGGAAGGTATACCCATGCTTAGATATAATCATAAGCATAGGATCCAACACAATACATTGTGGATCCATGAATTAGAATGCAAGATCATGGCCATGAAAGAAGATACATAGTGGATCCATGTTATATATAAGATCATAGCCACAAGCAAATGCATAATGGATCTATGTCACAATATACATTAGGAAGACACTTATCACTAATGAAAGTGTCATTTGGTGTTCAAAGTACTCATCAAGTAGTTGTACAATTTATTCGAATTGGATCATTATATTATGTTTCATCTATCTCGATTCTTTTAGAGTGGGAAAAATCGGAGGAAGCAACAATGGAAAGTGCGAAAAAAACCATGTGAAATGGAGAAGGAGTAGCTGAGAGCTCAATAGGAGCATCAAGAGGAATCCTAACTCCAGGGGATTCACAGCTCTAGGATTTGGAGGTATCATTCTGTGCCAACCATTGGATACTTATAGTTCTTAGAAATAAAGATACTAACATTAAGTTTTTTTTCATAAATATATATATGCCTAATAGTTATTTAGACAAGTTAGAATGTTGGTCTTCCTTGTTTGCCATCAAGGAAACCTTGGATCTGGCTTCAGTCATTGTAGGGGGTGACCTAAACACCCACCTTCATCAATAAAAAAAGAGAGGGAGAAGTTGGTTACATGATCCTATGAGTAAAAAATGGAAGACTTTATGTCAACTTGGGATCCACAAGATATCACGTCAGTAAGAGGAAAATATACTCGGAGTATTAAGAGACCGTATCTATGCCATATTATTGCACGTCTGGACCTTTTTCTTATCCATAGTGACCATCTCCTTCTTCCCCTTAATATATCTTCATGCATTATTCCCTTTGCTCTCTCGGATCACAAACCCATAACTCTCAACCTTTCTCCCCCTCAAAATATTGGTCCAATTCCCTTTCTCTTTAACCTTCTATGGCTAGATTCACCCCATGTCATCTCTCTAGTTCAAAGGGCATGGTCTGCTTCTATTCAAGGTTCTCTGAACTTCATTTGGGAAAGCAAGTTGAGATTGGTCAAACAAACCCTGAAAGATTGGGTGAAATATTCTTATGTCGCCCCCACCCAAGAGAGGATGGATCGATTATCAAATCTAGATGATATACAACAAAAAAATAGAAGATGAAGCAGTATCGGAAGAAAAATTAGCTAAGGAAAAAGAGGCATATCAACGACTTCATGTCACCATGAGGAAATAAGAAGAGAATTGGAGACTGAAATCTAGAGGTTTATGGCTAAAGGTTGGGGATTCCAACACTTCCTTTTTTCATAAACAGGCTCAACAAAGAAGACAAAAATTACAGTTTCAAAAATACAAGTGGAATCTCGACAGATGTGGGAAAGATTTGATCAAATAAAGGAGGCAACGGTCCAACATTTTGAAAATATGTATTCTCAAAACAATGTAGAGGATCATGAAACCATCAACCATGAGATGTTGGAACACATTCCTTAAAGTGTAATAGTGGAGGATAATTTTTCTCTTACAAAAGAGATAACAGAAGAAGAAATCTCTCAAGCTCTATGGGGTCTAGAGTAGGACAAAGCTCCTAGTCCTAATGGCTTCTCTGCAAGGTTATTCAAACATTTATGGTACCTAGTAAAATTTGATCTTAAGAGGATTCTTAATTACACTTTTTGAAAAAAGAAAGTGGGAGGTGGAATCAATTTGACCTTCTTGGCTCTGATACCCAAAGAATCCAACCCCTCCAATTTGTCTAGAGTTCGTCCCATTTCCATATTTAACACGGCCTATAAGATCCTCACCAAAATTATTGCTTCACGCCTCAAACCACTTCTCCCTAAGCTTGTCTCAGAAAATCAGGGTATCTTTTTGGAAAACAAACAAATCAATGATAATATAATCTTGGTACAAGAAGCAGTTCATTCCAGCAGAAGCCATAAATACAAAGATATGGTGATAAAGCTAGATATTCAAAACACCTTTGACCGCATTAAGAATTTATTTATGTTCTCAATTCTAAAAAAATATGGATTCTCAGAAGCATTCATAGAATGAATAAGAGCCTGCATTGGAGCACCCTGGATTGCACCTATGATCAATGGAAGAACAACACACTTCTTTAAATCAATCAAATGTCTTAGACAAGGTTGTGCACTCTCTCCCCCTCATTACATTTTAATGGCCGACTCATTGAGTAAAAAATTAGAAGATGAGCGTAGAATGGGGAGACTTTCTGGCATTCAAGTTGCATGTGGCGTCAAAGAAATCAATCATTATCAATTTTCCAATGACACTCTTCTTCTAGGGGCAGCCTCAACAATTATTGCAAGGCAATTTAAAAAAAATCTAGACAACTTTCTAATTGCATTAGGAGGAAAAGTCAACAACAATAAAAGTAAAATATATGGATGGAATCTCTCGGGCCATCTCCAAGATGTAATCTCTAGAATATTTGACTTTCCAATGATTGTTAATTGGAATCACTTCAAATACCCGGGGATGCCTATTTTTCTCAAATATTCCAATTCTCAGGATTGGAAGGAAATTATAAACAAAATGGTAGCACAAATTCAAAGTTGGGGCACACGTTGGTTAAACCCAACATGTAAAATTTTCCTTTTAAAATCGGTCCTTTCAACCTTATCCATTTTTCAATATCCAAGCCTTTCGGCTCCCAAAGGAGGTTTAGAAAAAACATCAAGGACTCTATGAAGATTTCGATGGGAAGGAGGAAAAAAAAACACAAAGAAATTCCATTTAATAAGATGGAAAACAATTTTTCAATCAATTGGGAAAGGAGGGCTAGCCATCATAAATCCTTCTTTAATGAATGCAACTCTGGGAGCCAAATTATAATGACACATGTTCTCGGGATCTATTGATTGGTGGAAGCTCACACTCATTGCAAAATACTTCAAGACTCCTAGGCTTCACAATCTTGATGATTCTCTTCCTCTAGTTAGTGGTTCTCCCATATGGAAACTTTTAAAAATTGCGACCCCACTTATTCAATCCAAGTTGTCATGGTCACCAGGGAATGAATCTCTTAAAAATGTAAGGACAGATAACATTATGGGATGGGAGTCGTTGGGGAAAAATGAAGTATTAAACCCTCTCAAAATCTGGTGCATTACTAACAGTCTAACCAAGCTTTATGAATTTTCAACCTCGGAAGTAGATGAAAAATTAAAAAGGTGGAAACTTCTCTCCCCACCATCACATCTCTCTCCTCTTTTACCCATATCTATAATCGGGTAGCAGGATGTGCCCCTATAGATAATCATATGAAAGATACTCGTAGTTGGGGAGCTTCAATGTATTCAATCAAGCAAGGATATCAACAATTGGTAGCAAAAATGTCAGGCCCTCCAAAATCCAAGATTTGGTCAATTGTATGGTTTGTACCATCCCTTCCAAAAGTGAATGCATTTACTTGGGTAATGGTCCATAGAAATCTTCTTATTGCAAAAAATATTTAGAAGCGAGGAATAACAAGCCCATTCCAATGTGTTCTTTGTGAAGCGACAACATAATCTTCACAACACCTCTTTTTTGATTTCCCATTCTCTAAGAAAACATGGGAATTTATTTGTACAAATTCATGCCATCAAGACTCCCATATGACTTTAGAAGAAGCAAAACAAGCATGGATCATTGAAGTTCTTGACACTTGTTTCCTCTGTCCCATCCACACACCACCTTCCAAGGCATCACAACAAGTTTGGAACCTCAGGCTTTCATATCAATAATTAAATCAGTGGCAATGATAACAATAGTCTATTACTCTATTCTTTGATTGAGCCTCGATAGGCAATCCAGGGGCAATAGGTGTAGGGGGGGTGTTCATCTTTGAATCCAAAGGAAAAAAAAAGAATATTGAGTTTTCATGGGGACTTGGGCAAACCACAAATAATCAAGCAGAGGCTCTTGTGGTTTACATGGGAATGCAACCCATCCCAACAAACAACACCTCTTGACTAACTACTATTGGAGATTCAAACTTGATTGTCAAAGGGCTTTGGATACTTATTAGAAATGCTCAACCCAACCTTATGAGAATATTCCACATGATCAAGAATTTGGAGCACAAATTTAAATCAATAAGTTATCATCACATCTACAGATAGTATAATGAGATAGGGGATTCTTTGGCCAAAGCAACAAAGTAGTTAGAACAAAGTAAGCTCATAATTAATGAGGAATGCACACAAATTTATCTCCCCTAAGTAATCCATGCATATTCTAAAAAAGTCAAAGTCTCCCAAGGAGATTAACAGGTTCAAGAAATACAATAATGCACTAAAACGGATGGGAGGGTATGTGACCCCACCCCTCTTATGTGATGAAGCAACCCACATCATATGGAGTCATCTTTTACTAAGTGGAGATATTATTCAGAAGACACAAAGCCTCCTCTACAGCTCACACATATCTTCTCACCACATCTGAATGTCATTAAGTACATTCCCATGTGCGACAGAGGATCCATGTGGGATACTTCAAGTTCATTTGCAAAGAACCAATCCTTCTAGCCTTGCATTTGTTATGCCTTATACGGGCTCTCCAACTCTAACACTGGCAATTACATCACCCATGGTATATATTTCATCATTGTTTTTCATGGAGCCGCCCTTCATCAAACAAGATTTGACGCCAACATCGCTCATGGAACTTTCAAAAGGTGGATGGTAAGACAAATGGTAAGTGGAAACACTTGTGAATGTGAATTTGTATTACAGGTTTGTGTTGGCAATTGGCATATTGTAAGCAAACAGGATGGGGTATCTTCAACTTCGGGACATGGAGACGAAGCCCCGATCCCTATGAGTGTAGTGAATGTAAGATGGATAGAATTCAAGAGCAAATGCGATCTCAACAAAGAGAATATGAGGAGCTGCGGAATTCAAATGCACAATTAGTTCGTCAAATTCAAGAATAAGAAGTCAAAAGAAATGAGGAACTTGTTGTGGTGCTTCAGGCAGTCAATCAGAATACAAATCATATCCGGTCCCTTCGTCATCATGTGCAACATCAACCTCCGGAAACCCAAGTCATGCAACGACCAACAACATCGGAGGAATCGAGGGCATCCTGTGAAGTTCGTCATCCATCTCTGTGTCAACATGATTGCGACCCGGTGGAAGCAAACCTGGAAGAGTTGAATACAACCTTAAAAATCCAATAGTATAGTAAACGCAGTGTAAAGCTTCATTTTTTATGTTTTCATATGTAGCAATTTACACATGGAAGAATTGTATTAGTGTCTTTTCTTATTTGGGACAATCTAAGAGACTTAGGAAGAAGAGAATCATTGTAACTTTAATGTATGACTTTGCTATTTTTACAATTTTATACTCTCTGACTATTTTTTCCATGGCACAACCTCTTTTCTAATAAAAATTATTAAATTAATATTAATAAATAAAATCTTATTAAAATATCACATCTACAAATTTATATGAAAACTTTAATTATCCAATTGCTAAGTTTAACCTTGTGTTAATAACATGTATATGTATTTTACCAATACCAAATAACTTATTATCAATTAATAAAAAATTATCTAAATCACTTTGAACTACTAAATGGAAATTTTTCCAAATCATAGTTCCAAATAACTTATTATCAATCAATAAAAAAATATCTAAATCACTTTGAACTACTAAATGGAAATTTTTCCAAATCATAGTTTGCATTGCTTAAACCTAAGACACTCGTACATAAAATATTGCAAAACCAAGACACTCGCATTCTTGCAAACATACAATATTGCAGTCATATTGAATCCCGCACTCTATCCGTGAGCCTTCGGCCACTCTAGCTTTAAACGTACAACCCTTGGGAATCATCTCCAAGACCATGTATCCTACCATCCTCAATAGTGTAATCACTAATGTCACGAATAATGCCTTATTTCATCATTTATTCTAATAAGTTGTCTAGGGTCAAATTTTAAGGTCCACTTAAGTCATAGTGTGGCATGTTCCAAATATTGGTAATATCACGAATAATGGCCTTATTTCATCATTTATTCTAATAAGCTATCTAGGCTCAAATTTTTAGGTCCACTTAAGTCATAGTGTGGCATGTTCCAAATATTGCTAAGATTGAACATTCCTTTCCTTCAATTTGACACATTTCCAGTTTGAACAACATCGACATAGGATATCTATAGTGAGTCTCAAATGCTCATAACTAGTTTTAAATCGTATTTAAAAAAAATATGTTACACAACCAATTTGACACATTTCCAGTTTGAACAACATCGACATAGGATATCTATAGTGAGTCTCAAATGCTCATAACTAGTTTTAAATCGTATTTAAAAAAAATATGTTACACAACTAATGGGTGAAAAACAATCGTTACACAAAAGTTTGAAGTTTATCATTAAATGATTTCATCAATCAAATCTGATCTGATATAGTGTTGAAGTTTATTATTAAGTGATTTCAGCAAGGTGAATTGTGAAATGTTTGAGTATTTTTTTTGTGTATGTTTAATAAGTGATAGCCTATGTTTAATAAGTGATTAACATAAGTTAGAATGGTATAATTAATTGGTGATGTCTAACTTTTTTACATTTTGTTTTTTTTGGGAATCAAGTGACATAAATGTGTATGAAATCACAATTTTTTGTTATTTAAATTGTATTTTTGAATGCAGAAATGGAATCATCCGGCTGAAAAATTCTTGAAGCTCTTGGATTATACAAAAGTGTTATAAATTAATCAATCCACCGCAAAAAAAGACGAATTATCTCATCTGATCGAATTTTGAAAAGATACCACCGCTCATAAATTTATTATCACCGCCATCTTATTCATTTAATGATCCTCACCACCACACCGTTTCATTTTTGGCTAATCGAATTTCAAAGGGGCAATGAATCATTTATGGTTTGGAAAAGTCAAATTCAACTTATGTACAACAAAGGGGCAAGCTAACCGACTTATTGAATCAATATATATACATCCATGTGATTCAAGTTTTCGTATGCACAAATATACAAAGAAAAATAGATAGAGAGTTTTTTGAGAGTGTTATCAAGGGATTTTATACTATGTTTTTGTTTGTATCTAAGTTTGTAAACTCATGATAATGTTCATATTTGTTATAGAGTAATTTATTTTGTTGTAGCATGCATACTCTGTTTAGTGTGTGAAAACTTCAGTAAAATTCTTATGTTGTGCAGTGTTTAGTTGTAGAATGTTATTTAGATTTAGTACATAAGTACTTGGTGGATTTACTGTTGCATTATAATTCTCATGTTTCTATTATGACTTTGTTTTGTTGAAACACATGTTGAAAAGGTTGTTGTAGAACATAGTATCAATCTTTGTGTATGATCTGCATGAGTGATTCACTTAAGTTTTTTTGTTGTAATAGTCTCTCATTATTCGTTGACACGTTTCTGAAACACTTTGTTGTAGCTTACATGCATTGTTGAAACACATTGTTGAAACACCTCGTTGTAGCTTATAGGTGTTGTTACAGAGTGTTGAAACTCATGTAATATATGTTCATTGTTTTGTGAAGCACTCCCCTTCATCCTTCATTGTGGTATCAAAGCTTGTAATATTTCTAATTCTTCACTGTAACTAAATATAGTGATTTGGAATCTGATTTGGAATGACTACAAACAATAATTTGGCTCAGCCACAGATCCTTCTTTTGAATGAAAGAAATTATGATTCTTGGTTTATTAGAATGAGAAATTATGATTCTCAAATGCTCATAACCAATTATGTTACACAACTAATGGGTGAAAAAAAATAGTTACACAAAAGTTTGAAGTTTATCATTAAATGATTTCTTCAATCAAATCTGATATAGTGTTGAAGTTTATCATTAAGTGATTTCAACAAGGTGAATTGTGAAATGTTTGAGCATTTATTTTTGTGTATGCTTAATAAGTGACTATCATAGGTTTTATAAGTGATTAACAAAAGTCGGAATAGTATAATTAATTGGTGTTCTCTGTTTTATATATATATATTTTGTAGAAATATGATGACATAAATTTGCACGAAATCACAATTTTCTGTTATTTAAATTGCATTTCTGAATTTAGAAATACAATTAGTTTGCTGAAAAATTCTTGGAGTTCTTGAATTTTACAAAACTAACCACTTAAATCCACAAATCCACAGATCCAACAATTTCTCACCCAAATTTAAACAAAAAAATATCACTGAAAAAAAACAAAACATATAACAATTAAACTACGACTATTTCATTAGAGAAAGTACCTCAATTTCGTTTCATTGAGTCTATATGCTGAAAACACAGACGTTCCACTCCAATATAATGAAAGAATGATAATGATTGACAATAAAAAGAATAGGTATACAAACTTGTTATACAAGCAACCAGAAAAATGGAGCCTGCAAGTCTTAACAGATGCAAAGGTAAACTATATAAAATATTTTGAACTGCACCAACAGAAGGGAGTAATCCGTCCGATAAGAATTAATGGAGGAAATAAGTGAGCAGCAATGCAACGAACATGAGAATGTAAGCAATTCCTTGATCCACTGCCATTCCTGCATATAAAACCATAACAACAACAGAGCAACATTAATCAATCAAAACAAGTGGGCATGGGATTTGCTAGAAAGAAAAAAATGAAATAATATTAATGAGCACAACTGATGATAAACTAACTGTCACAGGCACATAGAAGGTGCTTCATATACACCCATGGAAGCCACTAGCGTTTTCCACTTTTCTTACCGTTGCTGATGGGAGGTGGAGCAGGCGCCGAGCTATCCTGAGCCTTCCCTCTAACTATGCCGGCCATGAAGAACAAAATGGAAATAACTGCACTCAAAAACGCTACAGCTGTACCCTCCATCTTCAGCTACAATGGATGGAATGCAATGAAAGAACAACTTGAGCAGCTGCTGTTATTGCTGTTGAGCTGAAACAATATAATTTAAGAAACCCACAACAGCAAAGGGTGAAGAGCAAGAGCAGTCCTTGAAACGCAATTGAGAAACGGCCGGGGTTGTGGGTTAAATAAGAGGAAGAGGAAGGCGAAGATGAAGATGAAGATGAAGCAAGGAAGAAGAAAATAAAGTAGCGTGAAAGGAAAACGGAATAAAAATGGATTGTTGTAACCAATCGAACTTCCTCCCGAGTTGGGTTGACTGGGCGAGCAGAAGAGTGGTGAGGTGTGAGGGCGGCCTCTGGAGGAGACGCGTAGAAGCTTCGAAAGCATTACACTTGTCCTTGAAGACTGCTCGTCAAAATGAGTGAAGAATCTATTTGTATTAATTTAGTCAAAATAATTTAATATCCTTATATAAGGCGCGGACGCCCTCTTCAACTTTGGCATTTAATATGCGCTCGGTATTCGGTCAAGTTCAATCAGCTAATAAGTTGTAGAATATAATTATTTGAACGCGTAACTTCTTGTGCTCTAAACGTGTGTTTTGGGTACACCTTCAAATATGGCGTCGTCGCGTTGACTATCTCCGTAAATATTAGACTTCTCAACGCCGCAAATATTATTATAATATTAAATAATAGTAATAATGAGTTTGAGTCATCCCGATCATTGATCTTCTTTCTCATTTACCACCTAAACATTGATAGTTTTATGTGGGCTCTACTCAACAATTAAAGCTACCTCTAGTCGTTACCCACCTTGTATTCATTCATGAGTACGCAAGACATATATCCCAACTATTTTACTCCATTGACATTCCACTCAAGTTTCAATTTTTAAGCAAAAACATCCCATCCCCACCGACATATCTTACTTAGAGAGGCCCCTCTATGTTCCACTAACTATGCAATTTCTATAAAACCCATGATCCCCATCCTATTTTCCAAAGTTCCTTCTAACTCCCCCATGACCATAAATATATTTTGAGAAGTGAAGAGACTAATTTATGAAACCATTTTCCTCTTTCGTTTTATTCTTAGATTTCACAAGAAAAACAAAAAAATGAGATTGTTGAAATGAAATTCTTGGGATTGAATTTATTGTGCACCAAACATCCAAATAGCATAAAACATCCAAATAGCATAAAAAGAGAGAGAAATGACTCCATGCCTTGAGAATGAGAGAGAAAGATGAATGTGAAGCCTCTTTCAAGGATCAACCTCATTTTACAATAGAACAAATGTATAAGATGAGATGATTTCTAAAACTGAGTCTCCTTGGCATATATAGGAGACAAAGGGTACAATTACAATTAAAGAGTCTAACCGACAACACTAATATAACAATATAAATGTAATAAATCAATATCTAGGCATTTATCTAGGGCTTAGCATGCCCCTCCCCTTCAAACAAGTGTTTTCATCAATATTTGATTAGTTATAGTTGTTTCTGCATGAAGAATTCATCTTCCCATGTTGCCTCTTCTACCAATAGGTTCTTCCACTTGATGAGGTGCTCAGTAATTACTTGATTTCATAGTTTCTTGATCCTTCTTTCAAGGATTGTATCCAGTTCTACTATGAGTTTCCCTTCATTAATTTATGATAAAATAGTTTCAACTAGGATCTTGTCAGCAATTACCTTCTTTAAGCAAGAAACATGGAAGACTAGATGTACATGTGAAGATGGAGGCAATTTTATTTTGTAAGTCATACTTCCGATCCACTGCAACACCTTATAGGGACCATAGTACTTGGGTGCTATGTAATGTCCCTTTCCTAATGAGTCTTCTAGACGAATTGACGAAATCGACTAAGTAATTCCCCTGGGCCATAGTTAGGGAATAAAAAGGGAATTAATTATTTTACTAATGTCACTGGAGCGAGAATTAATTAAATATAAAGGTGACATTGAGTAAAGTGGAAAAAAGGTGCTTAAGTGACTATTGAGAATATGAAAAGTCACTTAAATTGATTAAAAAGTAAAAATGTCACAAAACATTCAACTAATGAATAAAAGGCGAAAAAGAGGTTGCCCTTTCTCATTCTTGCATTGGTATTTTCTAATTTCTCATTGAGAGAGCTCATTGTGGTTTTGGAACTCTTAGGATGGAAACCCTAGGAGGATTTTCAGAGACTGGCTTCGATGGCGAGACCATCCACCATAGTTAGTCACCTTGGAAGAAGAGACCACTTCAGATTTCTTCATTGGTTTCACTGCTAGCATATTCATCTTCAATCTCCGAGATTATCTTCATCATATGATTGAGTTTTTAGGAGGAGGTGGCTAAGTCTAAGTTTGCAGGGGGTCGAATTGCTTGTGGAGGTTAAGTTATTTGCATGTTGGAGTCATCCCCTTTTGTTGGGTCGAGTGTTCCATTGGTGGGTTGAGTTATTGTTTATGGACGATTGAGTTCTCCAAGAAAAATTTGTGGGACTCCATACATAGCCTTTTCCTGTGAGCTTGGCGCATTCCCTGTGGCCAGAGGGACGATTTGTTGTGTGGGTTGGGTCCCCCTTACTTCTGGGCAACGTTGTTTTCATTGTGGGTTGGCATTCCTTCTATTATATGGTTGAGTGAGGTGTAGGGGCTTAAAGGGGTCGATTTAGTTACCATTTCTTTGCAATGGGTTGAACTCAATCAGGGGCCGAGTTTTAATTAATAAATTGTTGTATTGTGTGGGTTACTTTGTTGTTGTTAAAGGGAACTCTTTGTTTCCATTTGGGGAAGGCACCTGAGGTTATAGTCACCTACAAGAATACTTGAAGTTCTGGACTGTTATACATTGGTGGCTGAGCTAATTAATGTGTCCATGAACCTCTTGTTGTTACATGAAGATTGTTGCATACATTACACCATTCTAGGCCCATGACCTCAAGGTTTCACATAGGAAACCCACATAACTGATAAAATCAGGTTCCTTTGTTATGTATTGTTGTTGGGTGTTTTTTGTATTGTATTTCCATTATTTAAATAACAAAAAGCAACATAAATATTTAAGTTGAATTGGTCTTCCATTGTCAAAGTTTAGTAGAATTCAGATTTGGTTCATACAGTGTAGAATACTTGGCACACAAACTATTTAATTAAACATTTAAACCACAAAACTAAGAAAGGAAACAATTTTTTTTTAGCCAGAACATTACAGTGGTATCAGAGCAGCGTATCCTCCCATCCTGAGGGGGTTTGTTGTTCATGAGGCAAGGGAGCAATAGGTATATCACCTACAAAAGTCAAAGAAAACGAGGGGAAAAAGACATATTTAACGAAGAAGGGGAAATAAGGGAGAACCAACCAGAGGTGGAACAAGAAAAATCCATGGGGGATAATAATGAGGAAAGAGCTATACAAATCCTAAAAGGCTTGGTTGTTGGGCAACAACAATTAGCACATATGTTGACATAGTTAATTGCTAGTAACCAGGAAAATCAAAACCATGGGAGTAATAATGGTACAAGGGGTTCCAATGTGAACAATGGGAACAATGGTGAGGGAATCCATCCTGAGATTACCGCACCTAACCACACTAGGATTTGTGTTCAATTGGGTGCTAGGACCAATAGCAAGACAATCCCTAGACCCCTTATGCCTTAATTCTTGGGAAACCAACAAACAAAGAATCAAGGGCAACAGGTTACAGGTGAAAATTTCCAAGCTTATTTGAGAGAGTATCAAGCTCTAGGTGATGAGTTTTAGTAATCCATGTCACTTTAGGAATTCTGCACAATCAAATACAAGAATAGACCAAGGGGTCACAACAAGGGGCAACAAAACAAGGATCTAGCATGAAAGTTGGGAAATCTATCGATTTCTTCCTTTAATGGGTCTAGCAAGGGAACATCCAGATCATGGGTACATAAGCTAGATACATACTTCCAGCTCAACCCTATGACAAAGGTCGAACCGATCAAATTCGCTACCTTGCACCTTGATGGAGAATCCCACGAGTGGTGGTACCATGGACTGGTCACTCTCGGACACATTACTATCACCTCCTATTTGTACTTCACTCCAAATTTAATGGAGAGGTTTGATAAGAAGGGCCCCAAGCTACATTTCAGGGAGTTAGCACAGATCAAGCAAGAGGGAACACCGAATGCCTACATCACAGAGTTTCAAAGACTTATAGTCAACATGAAAGATATATTCGAGCCAAGATTGGTGATGTTATTTATTGAGGGTCTATCTAAACCACTTCATGGTTGGGTGAAGGATTTCAAACCGTAGACATTACAAGATGTTATCGTTAGGACTCGAGACTAGAGGGTGTTGTCCCAAAGACAAATACCTTTTCCAAACCATTCATTCCATAGAAATGAAAAGATAAGAAACCTCCAGTGAAAGAAGGGACAAGTAATGAGAGGTTAGACGAGGTGACTTAGAATGAGTTGATAAAACAAAATATTTTTTTCAGCTACAAAGAGCCTTTGGCACCGAGCCACAGATGCATGGGAAAATGAAATGTTCACTACATAGAGGTGCATTCAGATAGTGATGAGGAAGAAGAGGTTGCACCAGAGCAGGGAAATGAGTAGGGGGAATCTACTAAGGAGAAGCCTTAGGAGGAGGAAAAGGAGGTGGCTATCGCCACTTTACTAGGCATGCCTAGATTCTTGATCCGGATTATTTTTGGCGCGAAATGAGAGCGGAGATATAATAAAGAAATGTACAGAGATATCTCGAATATCCAATTATATAACAAAAATGTATCAAAGATGCAACCATAAACACATAGATATAATAATACACAATTTTCTATTAATGAACGAAAATGTACAAAGACTGTAAAAATAAATAGTGAAAGACTCAATAGAATGGTAGCAGCGTATCTCTGAGAAGATGTGTCCGCTACTCGCATTCGCAAGAAGATGATTTTACAATGAGGCTCCAAAGGCCTTTTTATCATAAAGAAAATCCAAATCCCTAATCCTGGAAGATGAAAAACCAACAGTTTTGTGGACCTTGTTTTGGGTAGTTTGGTGTATTAACTTCCCGATGGTGTAACTTTGGCATACGATCTCTATTTGGGGTGCACGAGAGCTCGTTGGAAAGGTATAACCGAGGAAATTCATTTTGGGGGATAAATGAGAGCCTTTAAATATAATTAAGAAGATCGATCCCGAAAAACCTTAATTTATGCCCTCAAAATGGCCCTAGAAGTTAAAAATTGCTAAAAATAGTAAAATACCAAAATTGTGAGAAAACCATTTTGATCCAGTTGGAAAAGGTGGGTGGCCACCAATATCCACCTAGATCAATCCTCCCTCCTTATGAAGCAATGGTCTCCATTGCGTTGAGTGCCTGGGGGAGAGGGAAAAGCGTTTGTTGAATCTGCATCTTGATGAGTTGCTTGCCTTGATGGAGAATTTGTGTTGCTTAGCTTGTTGAAGGTTGTCACAAACCTATGGCTAGAAGGGATGGACCTTTTTAACCATTATGGCTACATGAGATGCCTGTGTGCAAAAGGAATATTTACACTTTGTTGCAATCTTGTCGACCTACTTCTGTTGGATAGAAGGTGCTTGGATTGAGGCTGTAGTGGTGTTCTTATGTTCACGCTTTGAACAGACTGTGAAGAAGATGAATTTTGTAGTATGAGATATTACCTTGCGGCACTGTTTAGGTGGGACATTAGTCATAATTACCTCTGGTATCCCATAGAGATGACCCCCTAGAGTAAAAATGGCACTATGGGGTCGAGACTCATAAATAGCATGACGCTTCCACATATATGGCTGGCCCAAGAGAACATCACAGATATCCAGGGGGGAAACATCACATAATACCTCATCCTTAAAGGGCTGGATGTCATATGACAATCAACACTGCTGGATGACACAAAGATCTCGTCCCTGGCGAAGCCACCCGATGTTGTATGGTTGCGGGTGTGGTGTTGTCGACAATCCCAATTGTTTGATGACCTCTGCTGAGATGAGGTTCTTTTAGATTCCGCTATCAACAATAAAATGCAGTGGAGTCACCTTCACCCACATTTATGAATGAAAAAGACACTCCCCCTCTTCAGAATCTGTTGGTTCTTCTGGTTGAATTGTTGTGGTTGTGACAATAGCAGTGGGGTTTGTGTCGATGATCTGTCTTCTATCAATATTTTCATAATCAAATTCTGAATCGAGGTTCGACTCTTTGTTTTTTATCTCGACCACCAATGATTGTTTTGAGCAACATTCATCGGTGTTGTTCCAGGGGATTTTTTGGAAATCATAACATTTTCCAGTGTCCTTCGTCTTTCCGTGACCCTTATTTTCCTATGTCTTGGACTGGTTTTTAGGATGTTGTTTTTTAGGTCCGTCTCTATCATACTTTGGTTTTTGTGGATTTGCAGACCCGAACTCCCAGTTTTTCTGATGATTAAACGTCTACTCGATTTTAACAACATATCAATAAGTAGAACCGAGTGATGAGATGTCCAAAAAATACATTTCAGTTTGGATATATATGTGTAGAGCCCCACGGTATTTCAGAACCAAATGTCATTCGAAGTCTTTGACACCCAAATTGGTGTGCAAGGTATGGAAGCTATTGGTGAAATTCATAACTTCTTGGCCCCTTTCTTTCCATGGTGTGGTCCATCTCATGTACTGGTCCTTATAGTTTCCAACAGGGTAATGATGTTCCTTTACCGCATCCACAAAAAAATCTCAAGTGGGCTCGACCCATATATTCCAGACTCCTCTGTGGAAATCTTCTCCCAGTAAGTTTCCCACCAATGTTTGACATGGGGGATATCCTTAAGGAGTGTGAAGGTGATATTTTCCCTATCGGAGAAATTGTGAACAAAGAAATAACCTTCTAGTAGATTTAACCATTTTTCTAAGGCATTCACATCTATCTGTCCTTCAAATATGGGAATATCAAAATTAAATTGTACCTTGAAAGGTGAGGTACTTCCAAAGTGTTCTCTTGATGAATACACACCTTTTGTATTGACAGGTGTTGAAGGATGTGGGAAAAATTCTCCATCATTTTGTCCCTCTGTCGTGTGAGAATTTGCTCAAGCAATAGATTAATAGAATTGTCTTCTCTGTTCTTTTTATTTTCTTCTATCATGGAGGGTTTATTCGATGTGTGAGAGTGATTGTATTCAAGAAAGACAAGATCAAGACCCAACTTTCTATACTCAAACCTCGTCGGGGACATGCACTGAAAAATGATCAAAAGCAGCCTGCTCTGATACCACTGATCCAGATTATTTTCGGCACAAAATGAGAGCGGAGATATAATAAAGCAATGTAAATAGATATCTCGGATATCCAATAATATAATAGAAATGTATCAAATATGAAACCATAAACACAGAGATACAATAATACACATTTTTCTATTAATGAATGAAAATGTACAAAGACTGTAAAAATACAGAGTGAAAGACTCACTAGAATGGTGGCAACTTATCTCTAAGAAGAGATGTGTCTGCTACTCGCATTCGCAAGAAGATGATTTTACAATGAGGATCCAAAGGCATTTTTATCATAAATAAAATCCAAAACCATAACCCCGGAAGATGAAAATCCAACAGTTTTGTGGACCTTGTGTTGGGTAGTTCGATGTATCAACTTCCTGGGGGCGAACTTTGGCATACGATCTCCATTTTGGGCGCACGATAGATCGTTGGAAAGGGATCATCGAGGAGATTCATTTTGGGGGCTCAATTAGAGCCATCGACTATCATTGAGAAGCACGATCCCAAAAAACCTTCATTTAGGCCCTCAAAATGGCCTCGAAAGTTAAAAACTACTAAAAATAGTAAATTACCAAAATTGCCAATTAACTATTTTGAGCCAATTGGAAAAGGTGGGTGGCCACCGATATCTACCTAGATCAATCCTCTCTCCTTAGGAAGAAGTGATATCCATTGTGTTGATTTCCCAGGGGAGAGGCAAAATCGTTTGTTGAATCTGCATCTTGATGAGTTGCTTGCCTTGTTGGAAAAGTTGTGTTTCTTAGCTTGTTGAAGGTTGTCAGGAACCTGTGGCTAGAATGGTTGGACCTTTTTAATCAGTCTGGCTACATGAGATGCCCGTGTGAAAAAAGAATCTTTACACTTTGCTGCTGTTGGAACACATATTTTTCTAAACTTTAGACTTTAATAAATTTCTTTTTTTGCTTAAATAAAGACAATGCGCATTTGAATCTTACCGTTGATAAAGTTTTCCATATGATCGAATGATCTTAAATCTTTCAGATTTGTGGAGCCTCCAAATGATTAATGAGTCAAACCGCTGCAAGTTTCTTTGTAGTTTTGAGTTTCAGATATTTCGTTATGTCTTAACTTTCAAAATCCCGGTACCCGAAAGATGAGCGGTAAAATGCTAAAAGACTAAATTCTGATTAATTACATTAAACTAAGTCAAATAAGTTAATCATTTCCCATTTCGGGAATCACGGGTTTTACATTCATCACATCTAAAAATCTCGAAACCTGAGTTCCCAAAAGCATTGAGTTTTAAACATGATTAATTAACTTCTTAAAAGGAAATTAACAATGTAAATTAATATTTCACGCATTCGCTTTTGGGATATTTCATTTTTGTTCCATCTAAAACTCCCGATCACGAATCGTCGATATTTAATAATATTAATTATGGATCAAAGGGAATTATTTCCAGTGTAGAGTGCATATCACCAGATGTACTTTCCTCATTAAAACCAATAAATTCATCATCCGTAAAATCATACTCGAATTAATGCAAGTTGAGCGTAAATAAAGATGTTCTATTTTGAATTTCATTGTTACCTTCAGCAAAGTAGTGAGTTTTATCCAAGGAAAGCTTATGCATTCTCCCTTGTAATAGGTATTCACGTTCTATTTCTAACATCATGGCACCCAGGAAAACATCGAAGAAGAATGATGATGGCGGTGAAGGTTCGAATCTAAACACAGACGTTATGTTTGATACTACGCCACATGTTGTAGATTCAATTAGATCCTGGACATAGATTTTTGCAATTTTGGAGCACGAAGTTATAAATTGCCCAGACGATTCTGGAGATGAAAATAGCAGCACTCAAGGAACCAAACTCATAATTATAGCAGAATCCGAGCTTCATAAAATAGCTACGCGACCGAAGATCATGCCATATAATGACATGATAATCTGAGTTCTAGAAAACATTGATGTGCAAACCAGGAGCATCATCAACCACCAAAAGGTCATTGTTGGCTCTTTCAGGCCGGAACACCTCCAAGTAATGTACAAGCTATCCCCTAATAAAAAATATATTTATAATTCTGCATTCATGATGGAGTTTGAACAAAAAGAATGTGTTCAATTTGACCGAAGCTACCCAGATATAGTTAAAACCTGGTGGGGAATTCCAGCGAAATTCAGAGATGACTCCCATGGTGTTTATTCCACTGCGTCATTAAATGAGTATATGGTCTATATAGCCATGATGCTATGTAGAATATTTGGAAAGAAAATCCCTACTCATTTCTCAATGGAATGGGTATCAATCGTGCATGAGGTAGCCGAGGGTTTCACTTTCGACTGGGCTAATATGTTGTCTGATAACCTAGCCAAGGAAATTACTGAGTATCAAATGGTAAAGTCAAAAGGTCAACCTGCCCCTTTTTATATGTCTGCGTATGTCATGGATGTCATCTATTTTATGACTCCATTCCCATTGATGAATTGGTGTTGGAACCCGACCAGTGTCGAACCTATCCATTTTTATCATTCCAAACTATGGGAGGAAAAGGCCAAAGATTTCTTTTATGAAATCTGTCATAATGTAGTTATCCCCGTTCATCAAACACTATATGGTCATCCACCTCCTCGGATTTCAGATCAAATTATGGGAAACCTTAAACAGGTTGCATATTGGTTCATTGAAGAAAATTTCTCCTATATCAGGGTTTTTGGGTGCTCGGTTTCCCATCATGCTCTCCCAAATTTTCTGCCTGGCAGAATAGTGTGTAGAGAAGTGGCTTGCCAGACGGTAACAAGAGGCATTGGCAAACAGTTAAAATAAACTCAGAAGAAAGTTTGGCCAGATTTTCCTCTACAGGTTGGAAGGTTTTCCTTGTTGAATTTTGGCCATTCCAAAGTAGAGACTGCAGCTTTAGAGGATGTCAAATTGATCAACATTGAATTCAAAAGATATGATCCATACCAGATCATGGAGAAGCATCTAGCTCAATGCAATATGAAAATATATATGCATGAAGATTCCCCATATGACGATATATTCAGGGGAATCAGATCTTATGAGGAGGTACAAGGCATAGTTCAAGCGTTATCCTCTCACCAACATGCCAGTTTCTTCACTTTCCAAAAGCACAGACATAGTAGTTTTCCCAAGATACTACAGGGAGAATTGATAACTGGCCCTTGGTTGCATGTATGGCCATGTGGCCATGGCTTAAGCTCCACGTGCTCTGAACTGGATAGACCCCCGACGTTTTAGCCCACGGTTACACCCTTGGTCGGAGGGCTAGCTCGCCCGACCAGGCGCTAACCTACTAATCCACGCCATATAGTTATCAACGGTCATATGAGATGGTCATATGACAAAGCGCTAGGGCTTAACTCCGGACCAGGGCTAAGCATCCGCCAACAGTTATAACACAAGGGTCATGTGGTATAGTCCTATGCGCCGAGCTTAACCCTGGACCAGGGCTACACTCCAATACAATTCGCACCATCACATAACATAGTAGGGTCTGGTCCCATGATAAAGTCACATGGAGAGTTGCATCGGGGGCTGGGGCCTAGCCCCATCCCTATTCTCTATCGAATTTCATAATATTCACATGCAAGTAATTGTTTTGGACTTAGAGTGTTAAGACTCATCATGGGCGGGCTGGTAGCCTGACCTTGCCAAAAATCGCGTCGCCCAGACCAAAGGTCACGAGTTTGACTCCCGGGGAAACCATAAACTTTTATAACCATCAACCAATGAATGGTTCCACGTGGCAGCCCATGACTGGGCCACGTGACACCTTTACATTTTCCAAATAATTCCCATGTGTCAAACTCGGATTTGTCCACTTGCACCTTCCCAGTCAGTGCCACTGTACCTACCATGTCTGCACAGGTCCACGTTATCTCGAACTCACTGCCACATCACCTGTATGGTCGTACGGCCTGTACATTCAACTTCCACGTCAGCACTGTACAGATTGTACAATTAGCAATTTTTGTTTGCTTGTTTGGCGAAATGAACAGACCGCGATATCGTGATCATACGATGTCCGTTTGAGCCCATTCAAGTCATGTTGGGTTCGTATGGATGAGGCGTAAGCACACGTCCATTTTGAAGAGATTATGAACACTTTGATTTTTATGCCTTCCTGGACCCATTTTGGTTCCAAGATCCAATTCTGGATCACTGTGACAACATGTAAAGCATGATCATGGGAAGAAGCCTTATGGATCCAGAAGAAAGTTTTGGTTAGATGCAATACTACAAAGAGACTCTATACTTTGGATGAGAACATAAAGCACGATTTCATAGCTCAGACCATCTCTCTATGATAAATTGTTCACAGCCTAAATAACTATATGAATTAAAGAAAACATCAAATGCTAAGATACAAGATTGAAGAGATGTTTGTTTATAAAACATGATTGTGTTATTTAAAAAGGTGATTATGTAATAGACAAAGAGGTGTGATGAAAGGGTGTGAATTCCCATGAAAAGTTATAATGAAGGCATATATATAAGAGGGTTGAGAATTGAAGATGGTGTGACTGCAGCAGACACATTGAAGATCAAAATACAGAAAGATACATAGCGACAGTTAAGATGTTCAACGATTGATAGAATACGTATTAGCGTACAGAATATACATTGAATATCAAATGACAAAAGCAGAGAGAGGAGCAATCAAGATATAATTCAAAACTTTTCCAAACTCATAAATTAAGGGAGGCAGGGAGGTGCAAGGGCAGGTTTGTGCCTGCATGGGAGTAGGTTCTTCCTTGTCAGTTGTAGCTGACTAAACAAGGGGATGAACCCTCCTACCAGTTGGAGTTGGTGAACAGGGGTGTGGGTGCATCCTGATCAGTGGGGGCTGATCTAGGAGGAAGAACATCTTCCTTCTATGTAACTTGTAAAACAAAATTTTGCAATTAATAGAAAAGTGTTTGTGGTTTTCCCAATTGGGTTCCACGATAAATATTGTGTTAAAATATTGATTGCATT
>JZKD02S1742741.1:18510-35947 GCA_000966675.3 Picea glauca
TCCAAAGTATGAAGACTAGGATGATCTTGGAACTAAAAAAATTAATGAATTAGAGATTTGAAGCACACTTGGGGGTGTTGGTAATAACAAATGATGGTTCTAAAGGAGAACTTGCCCTAGAGCTTGAAGTGAACATTTGGGGTGTACATTCATTACTTGAAGGCATTGATGGCTTGTCAAGCCTACGGTCTTTGGTTGGAGTAGAAAACTGCAATTGTCACAAAGTAAGACTCACCCTGATGTGGATATGTGTTGATGTCGAACATCAAGGGGGGTCAATGGAAGCATAGAGAAATGATGACTCTCTCTATCCCATGAGATGCTCATCATTTGTATGGAAATGGGAACCAAGATACTACAACATTCTTGAAAATTGGTGTTAGGGTCGACAAGAATGGATCCACGACCATAAAGAGCAAAGTGCCCCTTGAAATCAACTAATCAATATCGTATTGGGTAATGACTTGTAAGTGTGATGTGTGACTGGTAAATATGGATGAGGTTGATGGTAAATGGAACTCAATACTTCCCTTGGGTCAAACATAAGTGACAGTTGATAGTGGTGACAATCAAATATTCAACTGGACAAAAAATGGTCTAATGTCAGGGGGACAATCAAATACTAGCAAGGTATTGTCAAATTGTAACCAAGGGTGATAAGTCTGCAAAGAGTTGGTAGTTTTGGGTGAAAAAATTGGCAATCATAATAAAGGATACTATGATACTTGAGGTTTGGCCAATAAGATGGGTGTTTTCAAACAAGGTTGTTTAGTGTGAATGCTCCAACAAAGCGCGATGAGGGATATCGTTAGGTAAAAAAATGGCGCAATCAGATGTGATGGCCTAAGACTACTTTCTTGTGTGTAAATCAAAGGGTACTTTGTACAATTACCAAATGAATAAAGAGTAATTGTCTTGAATGTGTAAGCATAGAGATGGGTGACCCAATTAAAATGGCTCAACCTGGTGAGGTGTGATTTTGTGATAATAAATGAAGGGTGGGGTCCCATGGGTGAGTCTTTGTGTAGGTGGGAGAATGGTGGATTGGACTATAGATGGTCAATTGATCTTGGAAGATATGAGGGCCAATGAAAATGCAGAGGTGCATTCAAAAGAACCAATAAAAAACTGGTGGGAATCTAGCAATGCATGGGTGGTTGAGCTAGCAATATGATGAGAAGACGTATGAGATTCATTATCAGAAGTGTGAACTATGTTGGACTCTCATTTATAAGATAAAACAACATGGGTGTCATTTTTCTAGGGGAGCTAAAATTTGACACAACCAATGTGGGTAATAAACTATCAGGAAACAACAATCTGATGCAAGTGGAACATGGTGAAGTTGTTATGACACTAGGTACTGTGAACCTAAAGGCATATGTAGAGGGATGAAACTGGTAAATGCATTTATTCATAGGGGTGTGACTACATGCCAATTTTGAAACATATACCTGAAGTGGTCATGGGATGGCCTTGAGTGAAAGTGATTTGAACCTATCGACAAGCACCTGCACATAAAAACCAAATACCCAAAGTGAAAAATACCTAAGAGTAAAAAAAAGATGGAGGGACTTGAAAAAATGATAGTGAATAGGCGTACTTGTAACCTAGGTGTTGAGGCAAGGGTATTGAGGGAGGTGTGTGAAAAGTTGAACATATCATACCATTATGTAGAATGGAAAATGGTGATCCTAGTGGTGTGAACGTTTTGAAAAATAGAGCTCCTCATCTCCCATACATGCTAAAGGAAGTTTGTACCTGAACCGTATAAATGGTAGTGGGGTCCACCATGCCACCTCATTTGTACATGAGGTGGCATGGATGCATATAGTTTGGGGTAGCCCACGAGATTTCGAGACCCTACGTGCACTCATCAGCTAGTCGATTTGAGTATTGAGAGATCTAGGTAAGGGGTCCTAACATCCTGTTCATTTTGGTATTTTAATTTTTTGGCTTAAGATGGTATGGAAGGTTGTAAAATATCTTTTTGAGGGAAACCATATGATTCACATGGGCGATTGAAAGATAAATGAATGGATTAGTGTGAGTATATTTAGATTGCCTGCATCGTACAATGTGGATGGTGGTCACATAGTTGCGTAGAGGTTATAATGACTATAGGGTGATCATACAACTATTTGGTGAACACTCGCACTGATTAGTGCGACTGATCAATAAACAATTGCATAGCCATAGCCTGTGATTTTTTGAGAGACAGTCACATGGAACACGTGAGAGATGAGAACTTCATGATTTGTTGCTAGGTTTAGTAACTGACTAACCCATGTTTGTGTAGATTGTGACACTTGGAGCTACTACCATGTTGATTCGATGGTAAGAGAGAGATTAAGATGCCCTCTGCATGACAATTATGGCTGATCCAACAACTCGTTTTGAGAGGGGAACTTTGGCATTCTCAAGTTAATTCAGTGCTCTATGTTGTGCTCCCAAGAGGAGCTTCTCACCTTATTGGTTCCAATGTGGAGGCCCAACCATTAGGCATTTGAGGTCTAAGGTTAGATGTTAGAGATGTCAGCTAATACTGACATCTATTTCTTGATGGGACTCTCCATTCGGGGAGAGGTCCCTGAGGTGATCCCTCGTATGGATTGGGGAGATCACTGTGTAGGCTTTGGCTGACCATTACTATAATGGTGAGGATGCAATCAACAGAGGATTGATCTGGGTGGCGTGCATTGGGATTTGATTCCACAGGTCATGGCCTTGATGGTGGTGAGGATCTATGGATCCCTAGCCACATAGAGGATTACTGGGGCCCATATAAAAATCATGGAGCAGGTTCTCCAGGGTTGTAGCTATGTTTGGGCCTTCCTAATGAGGGAGGCCATGTTTTCCTAGTTGACACGATGTGCATGAAGCCAAGAGGGTGACTTCACCTTTGGCTCGATATTATGCAGTTTTTCTTTGAGCAGGAGGTATTACTACATGCAAGGATAATATTGGTTACGATGGGGCCAAGCCTGCCACGTCTAAGGTAGTGGGTGGATATAGTGGTCTAAGAAGGTAGTGGGCCAGTAGGGTGTGATTTTACTGTAGATTGTTAGGGATTCTATAGGTAGACCCCTAGGTTATTCTCAAGTACCTGTATGTCTTTATGGACTACCAATATGATATGGAAATGATCCTCCCCCCAAGGGAGGTGTGGAACAATCGAGGTGAGTTTTGTTTTTGGTTTATAAATTGTTTTTCTTATTGATGTTTGTATGCATTGTTTTGATTATCTAACATAGTAATGATAGGTAACTATGTTTGTGTTTGCAAATATTGGACCAATAGGTCGAGAGGTCTCGGTGGTGAGTGAGATAGTAGTAGGAGGTTGAGAGGGACTTGTGAGGGTTGGAAAGTGTTGACATTGTGAGGAGGCAGAGGTGGGGCCAGCGCAACAACCACAAGTAGATCCTATAGGCGAGGGGGTCATCAAAGGAGGGGAGAGGCCCCAAGATCATTTATATGACCTCCAACCATGCTTTAAATAGGTAGTACATGGAGTGCATGAGGCACGATGGACCAAGGTGTGGGATGAGGAGGTACTGGAGACTTGCATTGGCCTTGATCCTTATTGGCACTCATTGGTATGATGGGAAATAGTGGTAGGAGTAGAGGCGATTAGACAGTTGAGACCGCAACTGGTGAAGTGGCTCCAACATGTGAGGGGTGCCCACTAGCGTGGGCCCTCTAGCTAGAGGGATCCTTGGCTTCGTCCAACTTAGAGGTGGAAAATTTTGTTTTGTATGGGAGAGGCCCACATTTTTTTTATTTTTTGATGTATATGGGTGAGGCCCACACATTTTTTGTACATGGAATGTATGGGGGTAGTGACCCCATTTTGTATATCATAGTTGAGTGTGGATGTAGTGAGGTCCAACCCTTAGTATTGTACCCCATTTTTTGAAACTCATGATATATATAAATATACTTTTATTTTTTATGTCTCATTTATGGTGGAATTGGTGTGATTGGATGATTGTTCTTCAGATGATATGGGTAGGTTCCTCGATTGATTTATCATACATCTTATTGGTGTGATGATGGAAAAAAACATATATCTTGTTGGTAGATAGAAAAATCATGATAAACAATGCTTTGATTAATATGACAACTGCCAGTCTAAAATTTCATTTGCAATGTGATTTGCAACTTTGTTTTCACTTCTAGGAATATGTGTGAATGTAATTGATTCAAAAAATTTTGACAAAAGTTTAACTTGCAAGTATTTTATAAACAAGAAAGGGTCTTCAACATGGTAGACATTGTTCAACTATAGGATGACAAGCCAGGAATCCAAGAATACACTGAAGTGGCAAATGTGTAGGTGAGTAGCATTATCCAAAAGGTCGATCGCGTCAACATACTTAGCTTGGATATTCATAGTTGGACCTAGGCACACACTAGTGGAATGGACAAATGCATGTGTAGGTGAATAAATGGCCCAAGTTGTCGAAGAGAGGTTTGGAGTCCATCAACTGGCACCATTGAGAAAACCAATGTGACATGTCGATGAATGATTCATCTGGTAAAGCTATAAGGGAAAGAGATAAAAAAATGTGAAAATTATTGATGTGTGTGTAAAAATATTAAAAAATATATAAACATTTTTACACAAGAAAAATATTCACGGAGATGGCCTAAAGCAGAGTGGGTACATAAGGGTAAATCCTCTTTAAATATAACCTATTGATAGGGTCCTTAAGGAGGGTGCCTTTGGGGTGAGAAAGGATGTATGGTCCCTTGGTGAGGCAATGTTTGATGAAGAAAGGGTTGTTCCAAAGGGATTCAAAATTTCCATGGCCTAAGGTATCATGTGCAATATCATAGGCTAGGATAAGGTCACCCTCATTGAAGGAACGAGGTTTGACTTAGCAATTGAAAGCAACTTTTGAGTGCTTTTTGGTAGCCTCATTGTTTTGCAATGAGGACCGACGATATTCATCAATAGTTTATAAGGTTATGAGGCATTGTTTGAGAAGAGTGGTATATGGTAGTAGTTCAAGTATTATTCAGTGAATTGGGATCTCACACTCAATGGAAAATACTACTTCTACCCCATGGAAAAGGTGGAAGGGGGTAAAACATGTGGTAGTTTTGACTGTCATTCGTTATTCCCATACTGTAGAGAAAAACATGTGGTGCTAGTTGGTTTTATGATTATTCATTGTTTGTTGTAACATGGTTTTGAGGAATTTGTTGATGGCCTCAACCTGACCCTTAGAAAATGGGTAGTATGGTGAAGCGAACTCATAAGTGAAGCCTAGACATGAGGATAAATCAAGCACTTCATTTTCAAAATGTTTTCCATGATCCGAGACTAACTGTTGGGGGACCCCGAAGCGAGTGACGACATGATTGAAAAAGAAGCAAGCCACTATATTTTCCATATTGTTGAAGGTAGGTGTGGCCTCATCCCATTTGGTGAATTAGTCAATGGCCACGTTGATATACTTGTGACCATTTCTAGATGGGAAGTTTCACTTCATGAAGTCTATGCCCCATTTTCAAAAGGGGCCAATGGTAATGACTGGTTGTAAAGGATTTGGTGGGGCTTGTGCTTTATGTGTGAACATTTGGAACTTAGTACACTGCTTGATTGCTTGAATTCATTCATGAAACAATGTATGAAAAAAGTAACAAGATCATACAATTTTCTAGGTGGTGAACATATTGGAAAGGTGTCCACCACAAAATCCATTATGGAAATTGTTAAGGACTCGTTGTACTTCATCGATAGTGAGGCAACGACGTAAAATTGTATTCAATCCCTACATATATAGAATGTCCCCTATGAGTTGATAAAGTGGATCTTGGTGGCATATATGCCAATGATCATCTCAAGAGATATGTGGGCCAAACTTCTGAGCGAAAAGGTAGGTGAGGATGTCACCATACCAAGGGTCATCTGATGAGATGACAAATAAATGCTCATCAGGGAAGTTTTCATTCATTGGTGTGTCTTTGGTATCAGATGGTAAATTAGTGATGAATTTCGTGAGTATAAGCACCTTCTTACTTTTAGGACTAGTGAACTCCAAATTGAATTCTTGAAGAATAAAAATCATGTAGGGTAAGAGTTATATTCTTTGCATATGTGTGTGTGGGCACGTCAGATTCAACAACTGTGTCTGATGATCCCTCTAGTAGTGCTCTTTGCGTCGTGTGCTTCGGGCGCTTTCCTAGGGGGTTCCCAGGGGGGGACAGGTATGCCCCACCCCCCCCCACCCCCCTTGTTATGCGTAGTGTTTGGCACCAGGCATTAACCTGGGGACGATAGGGTTTGGGGAAGCCCCCCGAAATATTTTTTTGGGCGGTTTTTGCTATTTTTAATGGATTTTGCTATTTTTAGAGGTTTTCTAAATTAATCTAGGATTAAGGGATTAGGGTTTCAGTATCTACGAAATACCTAAAACCATTGTATATATTGTATGGTGAATGGTGAAATTCGACATAATTAATATAAGAAAGGTTTTCTCGGTTGAGGGTTTCCGGTATAAAATCTTTGTGTACTCTGTGTATCAGCCATTGATTAAATTATGTTTTTCTTAAGAATCTATATGCATTTCTTTACTTCACAGGTTTAAAACTTACATGTGGTATCAGAGCTTGTTTTTGGCTTCAGAGGGATGCCTTTGTTATTGAGGGTTTGGCTCAGTCTTGATAAATCAAGTTTATCTTGGGTTGGTGGTAAACTTGAGTTTAGTGGGAGCTTTTGCAGTTGTGATTTGAGTGTAGAAAGAGGAATGGGAATCTCTTCTAGAATCGAGATAGAGAATTTCAATGGTAAAAACTTTGAGCTATGGAAGCTGAATATGGAGGACCTTCTTGTAGACAAAGAACATTGGATCCTTCTGGATCCTAGTACACAGCCTACTGGTACACCGTCTACTAGCACATGGGCTATTGGTACACAACCTACTAGTACACAAACTACCAGTACACCACCTACTGGTATGTCGAAGGAATATTGGGAGAAGTTGGACAGAAGAGAAATGAGTACTATTCGACTCTGCCTGGAAGATTCGGTGTTGTTGAATGTCTCAGGAGAATCTACAACCAAGGAACCATGGGATAAGTTGGGGAATTTGTATCAATCAAAGTCCCTGGTAAACAAGTTGTTTCTTTGAAATAAGTTGTATCATCTTAGGATGGAATATGGATATTCTATGACTATACATCTAAATGCCTTTAATACTATGGTAAGTCAACTTGTCTCTTTTAATATTACGATTGTAGAAGAAGATATGTGTATTACTTTGTTATGTTCTTTTCTAGACTCTTGGGATAATCTGGTTGTAGCAATAGGTAGTACCACTCAATCTACATTGAAGTATGAGGATGTAGTTGCATCCTTGTTATCTGAAGAGATGAGGTAGAAAAGCATGGATGGTCATAGCATAGATGATTTATTTGTAAGAGGTCATACCCAAGACATGAATCTTGGCAAGTCTTCGAGGGGGGGGGATCTAAATCTACAGGTAGATATAAGTCTCCAGGAAAATCTTTGAGGAAATGCTAGAAGTGTGGTAAAACATGGCATTATAAGAAAGATTGCAAGTCTAAGAAGGTTGAAAAACCAAAGGGATATGATAGTATCTCTTCCACAGAAATGAAAACCTCCACTGAATAAGGAGGTGATGTTTACCTGGCATCTACAAGTACACATGCAGACCATGATGTATGGTTGATCGACTTAGGTGATTCATACCACATGACTCCTCACAAGGAGTGGTTCTCTGAATATGAAAAATATGATGGTGGCGATGTATTCCTAGGAGATGACTCGATAGAAAAAATCATGGGACGTGGAAGGGTTAAGTTTCTGCTAAAAGATGGAAGGATTACAACACTCCCTGGGGTTCTTCACATTCCAAAACTAGCCAGGAGCCTAATATCTGTAAGCAAGTTGGATGATGCAGGAGTGAATATTGTATTTGGAAAGAACACTTGCAATATGGTATGAGGAGCAATGGTGTTGATGAGGGGAGTTTGGTGTGGAACTTTGTACAAGTTGTTGGGAAGCACTTATACTAATGGGTGCAATAGTTTTGTTTTCCCTGAGAAGAGAAATGAAGGAGACAAGATCAATACTATCCCATAAAAGAAGACCATGCTGTGGCATCAAAGACCGAGGCATATTGGAGAAAAGGGCCTTCGAACACTACACAGTAAAGGTATGGTTGAAGGTATGGCTAAATGCACTCTTGATTTTGATTTCTATGAACATTGCATATATGGTAAACATAATTGAGTAAGATTCCCATCCGGTGCTACAAGAGCAAAGGGGATCTTAGAGTTGATACACAATGATGTGTTTGGACATGTGCCCGTTCCATCACTAGGTAAGTCTGTGTATTATGTTTCATTCATATATGATTTCTCAAGGAACACATGGATTTATTTTCTTAGAAAGAAATATGAGGTATTTGATAAATTTAAAGAGTTTAAGGCTCTGGTAGAAAATCAGACAAAGAAGAAAATAAAGGTATTGAGAACAGATAATGGTGGAGAATTCTGTAGAAATGAATTCAAAGAATTTTGTAAGATGTGTGGTATAGAAAAGCAGAAGACTACTCCATACACTCCTTTGCAGAATGGAGTTGCAGAAAGGATGAATAGGACACTGATAGAAAAATCAAGGAGCATGCTCAACGGTGCCGATTTAGGACAAGATTTTTGGGCAGAGACAGTGGGTACAACATGTTACCTGGTCAATCGATCATCCTCATCAGCGTTGGATGATAAAACTCCGCACAAGGTATGGACTAGAAAGAAACCCTCTCTTCAACATCTTAGAGTGTTTGGTTGTGATTCTTATGTACATGTTCCAAAGGAAAATAGGAGTAAGCTGGATAAAAAGGATGAAAAGTGTATCTTTATTGGTTATAAAGATGGTGTGAAAGGTTATAATCTTTGGAATCCAGAAACCAAGAAGACTGTTTACAGTCGATATGTTGTTTTCAGCAAGGTAAAAGATGTTTCCAAACAAGAATTCCTACCAAGGCTAGAAGAACCTGAGAAAATAGAGATAGAGTCGGATGATGCAAAATCTGAATCATCTGAAGAAGATGAAGTAGCAGAAGAAGAAGAAGAACCTCATACCCCAGTATTGAGGAGATCAGTGAGAGAAATAAGGCAACCAGAAAGGTATAGTCCACCTAATTTTCGTTCCAATTTTGATTTATCTATTAACGATGATGATCCTAGAACTGTTAGCGAACTAGTGAATTCAGAGGATAGTAAATATGGAAGAAGGCCATGGTTGAAGAAATGGATGCCTTGGATAAGAATGAGGCATGGGATATAATTGAGTTGCCAGCTGGAAGAAAATATGTTGGTAGAAATTGGTTGTTTAAGAATAAGTTTAATGTAGAAGGAAAGGTGGAGAAATACAAAGCTCGGCTAGTAGAAAAAGGTTATTCCCAGGTAGAGGGAATTGACTTTGGTGAGATTTTTTCTCCTGTTGCTAAGTTAACTTCTATTAGATTTATTTTATCTATTGTTGCTACTTTTGATCTTGAAGTGGAACAGATGGATGTGAAGACAACATTCCTACACAGGGATCTGAAAGAAGAAATCTACATGAAGCAGCCATAAGGCTTTGTAGTGAAAGCGTTGGTCTGTAAGCTAAAGAAGTCACTGTATGGTCTGAAGCAATCACCTAGGATGTGGTATCAAAAGTTTGATACCTACATCCTTGAATTGGAATCTGTGAAAAGCAGGGTTGATCACGGTGTATATTCCAAGAAGTTTGGTAATCACTTCATTTATGTAGTGTTGTATGTCGATGACATGTTGTTGGTAGGAAATAACATGGATGTTATCAAGGAGGTGAAATCACAACTATCCTCCAAATTTGACATGAAGGATCTTTGTGCTGCTAAATTCATTATGGGAATGGAGATTAAAAGAGATCATGCAAACAAGAAACTCTAGTTGAATCAAAGAAAATATGTTGAGACGATATTGCAGAGGTTTAATATGCACGGAAGTAAACCGGTCAAGTTTCCTATTGCTATAGGTGTAAATTTATCTGCAGATCAATGTCTCAAGACACAGGAAGAAGAAGAGGACATGTCCCACATTTCGTATGCCAGTGCAGTTGGCAGTTTGATGTATGCAATGGTCTGTACTAGACCAGACATTGCACATGCAGTGGGAGTTTTGAGTAGGTATATGTCAAAACCATGGAAGGTGCATTGGATAGCAGTAAAGAGGGTCTTCCGGTATCTTCGTGGCACTACTAGTTATAGATTGTGCTACCAAGGAAGACCAGGATTGGATAGAGTGGTGGACATAGATGGCTTTGTTGATGCAGACTGGGCTGGAGATTTAGATCACAAAATATCTATAAGTGGATATGTGTTTAATCTATTTGGAGGAGCAATCAGTTGGATGAAAAAAAGATAGGCTATAGTGGCACTCTCAACTACAGAAGTTGAATACATGGTAGCCACTCATGCAAGCAATGAAGCAGTATGGTTACAAAGATTGTGTTCAGGTATTGGGTTGGTACAAAAAGCAGTGAGATTAGATTGTGACAATCAGAGTGAAATATTCCTGGAAAAGAACCCAACTTATCATTCGAAGACAAATCATATTGATGTTCAGTATCACATTATGAGAGACATGGTTGAGGAAAAGAAGGTGTTGCTGGAAAATGTTGACACTTTGAAGAATGTTGCAGATTCATTAACAAAGTCTATGAGCACAAAAAATTTCTCCTGGTGTATATTAACAATGGTCATTTCTTCCCTGGATTGTTGACTATATAATCCCTGGACCCCTCGATTGAAATAAAACAACAAGTGAGAGAATGTTGGGTATGTGTTATATTATTTGCATGTGTGTGTGTGGGAGCGTCCGATTCAACAACTACGTCTGACGATCCCTCTAGCAGTGCTCTTTGTGTCGTGTGCATTGGGAGATTTCCTAGGGGGGTCCCAGGGGGGCAGGTATTCCCCCCCAGTTACGCATAGTGTTCGACAATGAGCGTTAGCTCAGGGCCGACGGGGTTCGGGGCAGCTCCCCCAAAAATTTTTTGGGCGGTTTTTTCTATTTTTAGCAGTTTTCTAAATTAATCCCGGATTAAGGGAATAGGGTTTTGGTATCTACGGAATACCTAAAAGCATTGTATATATTGTATGGTGAATGGTGAAATTCGACATAATGAATATAAGAAATATTTTCTCGGTTGAGGGTTTCCAGTATAAAATCTCTATGTACTATGTGTATGAGCCATTGATTAAATTATGTTTTTCTTAAGAATCTATATGCATTGCTTTACTTCACAGGTTTAAAACTTACAAATCCATCGGGAAAATTTCCCATTAATTTGGCACTGACTAAGTATTGCATGGGATTGGAGTTTGCAACGACCTTGGTGGTTCGAAGAAAAATGTAATGGCATAGTTTTTGGATTGCATGAACCACGACCGGGGATAGATTTTCCTCATGATTATAGTGTAAAAAGGGCCTTGATAATTTCTTTCTAATGTAGTATATGAAATGTTTTCACCTATATTCTCCTTGTTGGATGAGGAGTCCTACAACCGATACATTTGAGGATGAAAGGTACATGGTATAATCTTTATCAAAGTCAGGGGGATTGATCAAAGGGGATTTTGAAGGGGCCACTTTCAATGCCTCGAAATATTTATGATCTTGATTATCGCTTTTGAATGGGATACCTTGGTGTAACGGGAGTAAGAAGCAGTGGGCGCAAGTTGCATAATCAAGAATAAAGTAACACAAAAATTTATCTTTTCCATGTAGGATTTGTAACTAGCACAAAGTTTTGAGAGGGGAAATTTTTTTTATGGCTTGGAACTTAAGGGGGTCCACTATGATACCTTGTTGGGGTACTATGAATCTAAGTAAACTCCCGGTGGTGACACATAAAATGCACTTGATGGGGTTTAAATGGATGTTTTATTGATGACATATTTGGAAAATGATGTGAAGATCCATGAGGTGTTGGGATAATTTCTTGGACTGAGTTGAGAGATCATCCAAGTATGAAAGGATGAGGTAGGCGAGGTCATGAAAGACATAAGTCATCACCCATTGGAAAGTGGTTCCAACATTTGTGAGACAAAGGCATGAAATGATATGCAAAATCATCCCATGGTGTGGTGAATGCATTTTTTTATTGATCTGCATGGAGAATTTGAATCTGGATATAGCCGGATAATCCATCCCTAAATGAAAATGCTTCATGCCTGACATAAGCATCGATTACTTGATCGATGAAAGGGGTGGGAAAATTTTCCTTGGGACAATCTTGATTAGGGTATATAGAGTTTGTATAGACATGGATGGTTACTTGTTTATTGTTAATGGGGATGGACTTAGAGACCCATGATGTATATGCAATGGGGTATATGAACTTGTCTACACATAGGTTATCAATTTCAGATTTTATAGCCATGGATTTGGAGGGATGAAGGGGGTGCTACTTTTGTCAAACATGTGCAACATCAGGCCAAGTGTTGATATGGTGTTTGGCAATGGTTGGGTTGAGACTGGGTATTTTAGTATAAGACTAGGCAAAAATGTCCCACTAATATTGAAAAATATCCTTGTAGGAAAGGATTTCTTCAAAGGAGCATGCAACAGCGAGGATGATGTCTTTGGTGATGCATGATTTGATGGTAATGTCCACCTTGATGGTCAAGGAAATGTTAGCCATTTTCCATTCTTCAAAAGCATTGGGGGTGGGGATTGGGTTTTTGAACTAATCTATATGCCCAAGAGGAATGAAGTCCTTATTTCAACCACAAAAACATTGGTGTTAGTGGTAGGTTGGAAATCATTCTGAGGTAGGAAGAATGATCAATGGTGCATTTCATCCCGAGGGTAGTTAGGTTCCATCATGGCCTCTAGAATATCTTGATATGAACGAAATATATGTGACAAAAAATACCTCTCAGAGGTATGAACAAGTGAGGGCAAGATGATGGGGATGGACATCTCACACGAGATTGACATAACATTGGGGGCCAAAGAATCAATAGTTGTTGAGGTAGTGCAAGAAGGATGGAATTGTAGTCAAATGATGTTTAGAGGTCTTCTGGGAGATGGTAGACAATTGTTATCTTCAATAGGGGTATATTTTTCAACCGAAGGGATTGATCCTTTGTTGGAATAAATGTAATTTATATGTACACACACACACACATGTGTGTGTGTGTGTGTCATGGTCTCAGGGGTAGACCTAGGGTTCAACGCTACAAAAACGCACCAACAAAACCCTAACTACTGGCCCTTTCGGAAACACCTACAAAGCAAATGAAGTCTCACCTGAGGTAGAGGTAGGGGTGGTTGCAAGACTCAGGTGTCTGCAACCTTAGCTGGGACACATATCTGTGATTATAATAATTAATAAAGTACTTAGCACTGTCATTTCCTCAATATACAATCAATAATCACTTCGCTAATAAAACAGGGCTTCACAACATTCACACTGATATAATACATTTAAGCACTTAGAATCAATAGATAGGTCATATCTAGCAGATCAAGCACTCAACACATTCATATGGATCAGATCTAACATTCTCACATGTCATTAGCACTAAGGATAACCAGAACTACCTAATCATCTCAAAACACTTAGCAAAAGAAGACATAAACACATTAAGAAAAGCTCAAAGAAAGACAACACAGTGTTTATGTGGTTCACCCCCACCCTGGGGCTATGTCCACCAACTCTTCTTCTTTATTATCTTTATTCAATCGGTTACAAGAACAGAGCCATCAAAACCCTTACTCCGCACAGGACAGAATATTTTCGCAGCTCGCTAGATCCTTATTCCTTGCGTTACAACACTCAACCTTCCACAATCTGTTACAAGTACCTACACTTAGCTCTGCAAGTCTCTTATAGTCATGCACAAAGTGCTTACAGACTCTACTTACAACTAGCATACATTCACATCACATAGATTCACTATTCAACTACTTCTTACATTGACTAGCCTTCTATTTATACATACAAAATAGGCCTAAACATGGGTAAACCCATGGGCCAACATTCCATTCCCGTTACATATTCCCCAAAACCCAAAAAGGATCCAAAAGTGGGCCAAGATCTCGTGATATATGCTTCATCTTGCGCTCCTCATTCGGCAGGCTGTCGAAGTACCAAAATAGGTCAATATGACCAATAATCTCCCAAAACTTGGTCAAGGGCCAACATGGCAACATGATGGGGATGGACATCTCACATGAGCTTGACATAACATTGGGGGCCAAAGAATCAATAGTTGTTGAGGTAGTGCAAGAAGGATGGAATTGTAGTCAAATGATGTTTAGAGGTCTTCTGGGAGATGGTAGACAAGTGTTATCTTGAATAGGGGTAGATTTTTAAACTGAAGGGGTTGATCCTTTGTTGGAATAAATGTAACATATATGTACACACACACACACACACGCACGGGTGGGTGTGTGTGTGGGTGGGGGGGTGTGTGTCATGGTATCCAAGAGAGGGAAAATTATTGTCGAGGGATTTCCTATCAATTAGGTGGGGCAAAAGGAAGTGTATCTTGTCATGGCCATATCAAAGAAGCGGATGGGAAAAGAGAGATGGGTAACTTCTCCTAAGTAGGTATTTTATATGCACCCTGGGGGGTGGATGCAATGCTAAAGGACCTTGTAGCATGGAGGGCCTCTCAAATATTTCAAATGGAATTCATTCAATGAATATGATATTCAGTGATCACAGGACATATATAAGTGAAATTTTCCAAACATTTGTATAGTGCACATGAGCAGGTATGACATGCATTCACTAAAGTGGATACCTAATAAATGTTAGAGGAAGTGGATGTTGGAGATGCTTTCGATTGTGATACCTCCTGAGTGGCTTCTGGAAGGGTCGTTTGGCAGGATACTATTAGTGTGTCTCAAAATGGAGGTAGAGCGGGACAATGATGAGTATAATGGCTATATTGTGAACATATGGTACATGTAGAGTTGGTATGCAATGTTTTATTGCGTGGGGTTATAGAGTCTTGGGTAGGGTTTATGGATGTTTCTACTGGGGTGGGAAACATTTGTGTTTCCCAAGGGAGATGGATAAGGTTCCGTAACTCTAGAAGGCTGGGGAACAAGTTGGTGGGGTGACTTGGTGCTTTGCAAAGTGTGCACAGGGGCCAAAATCGAGGTGTGGCCTAACTATTTCCCTTATTTAATGTCCCCAACTAGACTAGGAGGGGAAAGCTATGTTTTATGTCCCAAACTTGTTATTTCTTATTATGTGAAAGGGTTGTTAATTTCTATCAAATATCTTTCTCATTGAATAACATTGTCAAACATGTAGCATACATCCATTACATATACAATAGAAAATATAACATGACATCTTTATTATGGATAAAAAACTCATAAAACAAGTACAATGACATCTAATGGCTATAATAACAACTACATAACACAAATATAATGGCTACCAAGAAGCTGTAAGTTTTAAACCTCTGAAGTAAAGCAATGCATATAGATTCTTAAGAAAAACATAAATTAATCAATGGCTCATTCACATAGTACACAAAGATTTATATCGGAAACCCTCAACTGGGAAAACCTTTATTATATTCATTATATCGAATTTCACCATTCACCATACAATATATATACAATGTTTTTAGGTATTATGTAGATACCAAAACCCTAATCCATTATTCCGGGATTAATTTACAAAATTGCTAAAAATAGAAAAATCTGCTAAAAATAACAAAAACTGCCAAAAAACAATTTCGAGGCACTGCCTCGGGCTACCACTCATTGTTGAATGATGCACGTAACCAGGGGGGGGCCATACCTAGCCCCCCCTGGGAATCCCCTAGGAAAGCGCTCGACACACATGGCACAAACAAAACACTACTACGAGTGATCGTCAAACACAGTTGTCATATCTAATGTGCCCATACACACATGCAAAGAATATAACACATACCCAACATTCTCCCACTTGTTGTTTTCTTTGCATCTAGGGGTACAGGGGATTATATAGTCAACAATCCAGGGCAACAATGCCCATTGTTACTCTACACCAGGAGAACTTTTCTATGCTCACAGACTTTGTCAGTGAATCTGTAACATTCTTCAAAGTGTGAACGTTTTCCAACAACAGCTTCTTTTCCTCAACCATGTCTCTCACAAAGTGATACTGAACATCAATATGATTTATTTTCGATTGATAAGCTGGGTTCTTTGCCAGGAAGATTGCACGCTGACTGTCACAATCTAATCTCACTGCTTGTTGTACCAACCCAATACCTGAACACAATCTTTGTAACCATACTGCTTCCTTGCTTGCATGAGTGGCTACCATGTATTCAACTTCTGTAGTTGAGAGTGCCACTATAGCCTATGTTTTTCTCATCCAACTGATTTCTCCTTAAAATAGGTTACACACATACCCACTTGTAGATCTTATGCGATCCATATCTCCAGCCCAATCTGCATCAACAAAGCCATGTATGTCCAACACTCTATCCAATCCTGGTCTTCCTTGGTAGCAAAATCCATAAGTGGTAGTGCCACAAAGATACCTAAAGACCCTTTTTACTATTGTCCAATGCTCCTTCCCTGGTTTTGACATATACCTACTCAAAACTCCCACTGCAAGTGCAATGTCCGGTCTAGTATAGACCATTGCATACATCAAACTTCCAACTGCACTGGCATACTGAACATGGGACATGTCCTCTTCTTCTTCCTGTGTCTTAGGACACTGATCTGTAGATAAATTTACACCTATAGGAATAGGAACCTTGACCGGTTTACTTCCATGCATATTAAACCTTTGCAATAATGTCTCAACATATTTTCTCTGATTCAACCAGAGTTTCCTTTTTACATGATCTCTTTTAATCTCCATTCCCAGAATGAAGTTAGTAGCACCGAGATCCTTCATGTCAAATTTGGAGGATAGTTGCGATTTCACTTCCTTGATAACATCCATGTTATTTCCTACCAACAACATGTCATCAACCTACAACACTACATAAATGAAGTGATTACCAACTTGCTTGGAAGATACACAGTGATCAACCCTGCTTCTTACAAATCCCAATTCAAGGATATATGTGTCAAACTTTTGGTACCACATCCTAGGTGATTGCTTCAGACCATATAGTGACTTCTTTAGCTTACATACCAACTTTTTCTTTCCCTTCACTACAAATCCTTCTGGCTGCTTCATGTAGATTTCTTCTTCGAGATCCCCATGTAAGAATTTTGTCTTCACATCCATCTGTTCCACTTCAAGATCAAAAGAATCAACAATAGATAAAATAAATCTAATATAAGTTAACTTAGCAACATGAGAAAAAATCTCACCAAAGTCAATTCCCTCTACCTGGGAATAACCTTTTTCTACTAACCGAGCTTTGTATTTCTCCACTTTACCTTGTGCATTAAA
>JZKD02S1742741.1:35997-61798 GCA_000966675.3 Picea glauca
TTGTATTTCTCCACTTTACCTTGTGCATTAAACTTCTTCTTAAACAACCATTTTCTACCAACATATTTTCTTCCAGCTGGAAACTCAACTATATCCCATGCCTCATTCTTATCCACAACATCCATTTCTTCAACCATGGCCTTCTTCCAGAGTTTACTATCCTCTGAATTCACTGCTTCCCTGACAGTTCTGGGATCATCATCAGTAACATATAAAGCAAAATTTGAATGAAAATTAGGTGGACTATACCTTTTTGGTTGCCTTCTATCTCTCACTAATATCCTCAATACTGGGGTATGAGGTTCTTCTTCTTCTTCTTCTTCTTCTGCTTCCTCTTCTTCAGATGATTCAGATTTTGCATCATCCAAATCAAGCTCTATTTTCTCAGGTTCATCTTGTGTTGGTAGGAATTCCTGTTTGGACACATCTTTTACCTCTCTGAAAACAACATCTCGACTGTAAATAGTTTTCTTGGTTTATGGGTTCCAAAGCTTATAACCTTTCACACCATCTTTATAACCAATAAAGATACACTTTTTCAACCTTTTTATCCAGCTTACTTCTATTTTACTTTGGAACATGTACATAAGCATCACAACCAAACAATCTAATATGTTGAAGAGAGGGTTTCTTTCTAGACCATACCTCATGTGGATTTTTATCATCCAACGCCGATGAAGGTGATCGATTGACCAGGTAACATGTTATACCCACTGCCTCTGCCTAGAATTCTTATCCTAACCTGGCACTACTGAGCATGCTGCTTGCGTTTTCCATTTGTGTCCTGTTCATCCTTTCTGCAACTCCATTCTGCTAAGGAGTGTATGGAGTAGTCTTCTACCTTGATATACCAAACTTCTTATAGAATTCTTCAAATTCATTTCCACATAATTCTCCACCATTATTTGTTCTCAATACCTTTATTTTATTCTTTGTATGATTTTCTACTCGAGCCTTAAACTCTTTAAATTTATCAAATACCTCAGATTTCTTTCTAAGAAAATAAATCCATGTGTTCCTTGAAAAATCATCCATGAATGAAACATAATACACAGATTTACCTAGGGATGGAACAGGAACAGGTCCAAACACATCACTGTGTATCAACTCTAAGATCCCCTTTGCTCTTATAGTACCAGATGGAAATCTTACTTGATTTTGTTGACCATATATGCAATTTTCATAGAAATCAAAATCCAGAGTGCAATTAGACATACCTTCAACCATACCTTTACCGTGTAGTGTTCGAAGGCCCTTTTCTCTAATATGCCCCAGTCTTTGATGCCACAACATGGTCTTCTTTTTTGGGACAATATTGGTCTTGTCTCCTTTATTTGTCTGCTCAAGGACAACATAACTGTTACACCCATTATTATAAGTGCTTCCCAATAACTTGTACATAGTTTCATACCGAACTCCCCTCATCAACACCATTGCTCCTCATACCATCTTGCAAGTGTTCTTTTCATATACAGTTTTCACTCCTACATCATCCAACTTGCTTACATATATTAGGCTCTTGGCTAGTTTTGGAATGTGCAGAACCCCAGGGAGAGTTCTAATCCTTCCATCTTTTAGCAACAACTTAACCCTTCCACGTCCCACACTTTTGGATGTCGAGTCATCTCCTAGGAATACATCACCACCATCATATTTTTCATATTCAGAGAACCACTCCCTGTGAGGAGTCATATGGTATGATGCACCAGAGTCTATCAACCATACATCACAGTATTCATGTGTACTTGTAGATGCCAGGTAAACATCACCTCCTTCTTCAATGGAGGTTTTCGCCTTTATGGAAGAGGTATTATCAGATCCCTTTGGTTTTTCAACCTTCTTAGACTTGCAATCTTTCTTATAATTCCCTGTTTTACCACACTTCCAGCATTTCCTCAAAGATTTTCCTGGAGACTTAGATCTACCTATAGATTTAGATCTCCACCCCAAAGGCTTACCAGGATTCCTATCTTGCGTACACCCTCTGATAAATAAATCATCTGTGCTATGACTATCCATGCTTTTCCGCCTCATCTCTTCAGATAAAAAGGATGAAACTACATCCTCATACTTCAATGTAGATTGAGTGGTACTACCAATTTCTACAACCAGATTATCCCAAGAGTCTCGTAAAGAACATAACAAAGTAATACACTTATCTTCTTCTACAATTGTAATATTAACAGAGACAAGTTGACTTACCAGAGCATTAAAGGAACTTAGATGTTATGTCATAGAATATCCATCTTCCATCCTAAGATGATACAACTTCTTTCTAAGAAACAACTTGTTTACCAGGGACTTTGATTGATACAAGTTCTCCAACTTATCCCATAGTTCCTTGGCTGTAGATTCTCCCGAGACATTCAACAAAACTGAATCTTCCAGGCAAAGTCGAATAGTACTCCTTGCTCTTCTGTCCAACTTCTCCCAATATTCCTTCGACATACCAGTAGGTGGTGTACTAGTAGTTTGTGTACTAGTAGGTTGTGTACCAGTAACTGTGTTCTAGTAGATGGTGTACTAGTGGGCTGTGTACTAGGATCCACAACGATCTGTTGTTCTTTGTCTACAAGAAGTTCCTCCATCTTGAGCTTCCATAGCTCAAAGTTTTTACCATTGAACTTCTCTATCTCGATTCTAGATGAGCTCGCCATTCATATTTCTATACTCAAGTCTCCACTGCAAAATCTCCCACTAAACCCAGGTTTATCACAGAACCAAGATATACTTGATCTATCAAGACCGAGCCAAACCCTTAGCAATAAAGGCGTCCCTCTGAAGCCGAAAATGAGCTCTGATACCACATGTAAGTTTTAAACCTGTGAAGTAAAGCAATGCATATAGATTCTCAAGCAAAACATAAATTAATCAATGGCTCATTCACATAGTACACAGAGATTTATACCGAAAACCCTCAACCGGGAAAACCTTTCTTATATTCATTATATCAAATTTCACCATTCACCATACAATATATATACAATGTTTTTAGGTATTCCGTAGATACCAAAACCCTAATCCCTTATTCCGGGATTAATTTACAAAACCGCTAAAAATAACAAAAACTGCCAAAAATAAATTTCGGGGCGCTACCCTGGGCTACTGCCCGTTGCCGAACACTGCACATAACCAGAGGGGGCATACTTTCCAAACCCCCTGGGAACCCCCTAGGAAAGTGCCCAACACACATGGAACAAGCAGAACACTACTACGAGGGATCATCAGACGCAGTTGTCATATCTGATGCACCCACACACACATGCAAAGAATATAACACATACCCAACATAAGCTACACAAACCACTACAAAACAACAAAAGAGAAAACGGGAATGATGCCACTCTACTATCCTTGACATTTCTCTGTACTTATGGTAGTACCACTTTGCAAGAGGCCTTCTAATCCTATCCTCATCCCCTCTTAAGCTCGATTTGACAAACTACTACAATCCCTAATCTGCAAAGGTCCTCATGGGACAATTGAGAGGCGTCTAGCGAGGCCTCGCGGGATAACCCTAGCTCAACCCACGAGGATGCCCTAAACTTGATCTCTTCAAAGTCTCTAGAAACCTGAAACTATCTGAGCTCAACCTCGTCCAAAAATTACCGTAATCCTCCTGCATAGCACAATATTGCTCCATCAGTAAACAAACTCACAAGTGAAGCTCCAATGAAGACCTTGTATGGATCCTCCTCCTTCTTGTATAGCTCCAATGGAAATATTGGATGGATTCCCCTCTTGTATATCTAGGGTGGATATTGCACCACCAAGCCCAAACCAATAGTGGAAGGGTTTTTCCCAAAAAACCCAACGAAAATGCTGACTACAAGAGCACTCAATAAAATATCAAATCATAATGATGAGAAGTGAGGGGTTACCCTTCTTTTATACTTTTCCAACCCCTTCTAGATCCTTATTCCATGCTTTCTAGAAATTCCCCTTTTGGACTACGTCAATCCTTCTAGACATTTCCCCTTTTTGACAAAATCAAATGTAACTTCTAGAATTTGCCCCTTTTTTACTAAATCAAATATAACCCTTATTTTCCCTCCAATTTTCACTTTCGTATTTAAAAGTCACTTTAATAATATAATATCTCCTAACTAAGTGACATTAAATGACCCCCTTTTCACTCCTATTTCTCCACTAACAAACCATGGGAGTCCCTTCTACTACAAAACTGGGAAACTCAAAAATGGGTACATGACAAGTCCTCCATTCCCAAAGATTGTTTTGCCTCAAGAAATGGCATCCCGACCTGATGCTCCATTGGTTGATCCATAATGAAACTGGAAAATAATACCAGGATCCCAAGACACCCTATAAGATGTGAAGCATTATCCGCTCAAGGTGTGGTTTGATAATGTACTAAAATAAGAGGCCTCTTGAAAAATCACCAGAAAGGAAGGCCACTCAACAAGAAAGGCCACTTGTCATGTCCCCATTTTTGAGTTCCCTGGTTTTGTAGTAGAAGGGACTCCTGTGGCTTGTCAGTGGAGAAATAAGAGTGAAAATGGGGTCATTTAATGTCAGTTAGTTAGGAGATATTATATTATTAAAGTGGCATTAGGGAAAGTAAAGTAACTTTAGATTAATAAGTTACTTAATTATTATTAAAGTGTATTTTAAATCTTAAAGTGAAAATTGAAGGGAAAATAAGGGTTATATTTAATTTAGTAAAAATGGGGCAAATTCTAGAAGTTACATTTGATTTGGTCAAAAAGGGGAAAGATCTAGAAGGATTCATGTTGTCCAAAAGGGGAACTTCCAGAAGGAATGGAAGAAGGATCTAGAAGGGGTTGGAAAAGTATAAAATAAGGTCAACCCCTCACTTCTCATCATTATGATTTGATATTTTATTGAGTGCTCTTGTAGCCAATGTTTTCGTTGGAGTTTTTGGGAAAAACCTTTCCACTATTGGTTTGGTTTCGGTGGCGCAATATCCACCCTAGCTAGACAAGAGGGGAATCCTTCTAGGATTTCCACTGGATCTAGACAAGAAGGATGAGGATCCATAAAGGTTCTTCATTGGAGCTTCACTTGGGAGTTTTTTTACTTTTAGAGGGATACCCTGGTATGCAAGAGGATTACAGTACTTTCTGGACAAGGCTGAGCTCAGAGCATTGCAGGTTTCCAGAGGGTTCGAAGAGATCGAGTTTAGGGGATCCCCATGGGTCAAGCTAGGGTTATCCAGAGAGGCCCCACTAGACACCTCTCATTTGTCCCACGAGGACCTTTGCATATTGGGGGTTGCAACATTTTGTTAGATTGAGCTTACGAGGGGTTGAGGATAGGGTTGGAAGGGCACTTGTAGAGGGGTACTATTGGAAGGAAGCAATGTTAGGGAGAATAGAGTGGCATCATTCCATGTTTCTCTTCTGTTTTTTTGTAGTGGTTTGTGTAGTTGCCTGGAAGCCATTAGATTTGTGTTCTGCAACTGTTATTACATCCATTATATGTCATTGTATTGGTTTTGTGAGTTTTGTATCCATAATAAAGATGCCATGTTTTTTGATCTATTTTCTATGTAATGGATGTATGCTAAATGTTTGATAATATTCTTCAATGAGAAAGCTATTTGATAAAAGTTAACAACCCTTTCACATAAGAAGAAATAATAAATTTGGGACAAAAACCATAAATTTCCTCTCCTAGCTTGGTTGGGGAAATTATAGTGGTATCAGAGCTAGTGATATTGCCATCCTGTAAGCATATGCAAAGATGACGACAATTTAGGAATACATAGTAGAATATAAGAAGGGACAAGCACCATTGTTGAGGCATCTTATGTTATGGACTTTATATGCAAAGCGCATGGCTTACTGTGACAAGTATGAGAAGCTTGATAAGGAGACTGAGGAGGTTCTGCCATTACAGGATTATATCAACATTAAGAGTGGGAAGGAGCTTAGAGATTAGACAAAGACCTCTTTGAAAGGCACAGGGAAGAAATCAAAAGGATATAATCTTGAAGAACAGGTGGAGGAGCATGCATCTATCCATGAGGAGAATGTGTGCATAGAGGAAGACCAAACAGTAGCCTATGAGACATCATCAAAATTGACCGATGAGAGTGGTGAAACTAGCATGTTGGATGGGTATACCTTTGATGAATGAACATAATATGAGGATGAAACACCTGATGATGACCATATGTTCCAATCAACTAATGTTGGGGATCCAACATCTTTCACTATGCATTATGCTTATGATGTGGGTAGTCTAAGTGCGATAACACCTATGATTGATGAGGGTCCAACACCATATGATGTCGATGATGATGAGGATGTGATTGTACCTTGACAAATTTTGGAGGACCAATTTTTTTCAAGGAGGAGCATGTGTAGGTGTTGACAAGGGAAAATGGTACTCATAAATTTATTGAATATCTTATGTGGAAAGATTAGATGGAAGAGAGAAAAAAAGGAGTTGTAAACAAGATCACTAGTGCTCAATTACACATCATCAAAGAAGAACTAGGGAAGATGATATATGATTACTTGCAGTTGTTCATGGATAGGGACCTTTCTCTTAAGTTCGCTGAAGATAAGGAGAGGGAGATCGAGGAGCTTTGTTACCAACTTAGTTTGGTACGATCTTCATCATTGATAGTAGCAAAGAATTCATCATATTTGGTAGTAGTGACACATAAGGGCATGAGTGGCGTTCATGATCTGAGGTGGGAGCCTCTTTTGATGATTCCACACAAGGAGCATTCAGGGTTGCAGGTGCATGAGGAGAGTTTGGAGATGGAGAAATTTGACCGTGCACCTATTTTGTATTGTAGGGATCATGAGCCACTTGTTTTGGCTCAATTCTTAGCTACATAGGAGGTAGTTGATAAAGTTCTTTGTGGACCAACCAACAAGGAAGGATATGCACCAATTGATTGGGGGATTGAGTATAGGACAAATGTGGATACATCACTTTGGGATCTAGGTCTGGTTGATATTAGTAGAGTGATTCATACAGTGGCACATATAGGATATAGGAAGGTACATGATGATACAGTGGTGTGCAGTGGTATACAATAGTATACAATGGTGTATGATGATATGTAGTGGGTTTTTGGGACGTTACCCCCAGGGATACCTACAAACAAGGACTTTCATCATATCATTGAGTTTGGTTCACCCAAGATCAATGAGTGGATGGACGAGACCCATGGATAGGTATATCCCTCAGAGATTGATATTCAAGTGGGATATCACCAGAGAAGGGACAAAGAGTAGGATATCCACATGATCACTCTTAGATGTTACATTGAGTCCTTGGTCATACCATTAGGGTTGACCAATGCACCTGACACTTTCCAGTCTTATAGGTAGTGGAAGTGGCATCCAATGCCATTTTATGATGCCAATAGTATATTCAACAAGACATGGAGGACTCACCTGAGTTAAACAAGCACTATTATATCCATGTCAGAGTTATTTTGTTTGGACTATGTGGTTGAAGCATAAGAGGAGATCCATATTGTATTGGATTAGTTCTCAGAGTTTTCAACTAACAGAGTGGTGGATGGAATTATCCACTACAAATATTAAACATAGATGGTCCATAAGTCACACTTAGGGACATGATTATGAAGGATATGTATGATTCACCATAGGTGGCAGGGATACTTTCCAGGGAGGTGTTTAGACTCCACAGATTTCTTGAGTACATTGATGGTGATTGAGATAGCAAATTTCCTGGTGCATTTTGGTAGGAGTTGAACATATTAGCAGGCATAGAGTTGATTCCTAGTACTTGGTATCCACCATATGATGGCATACCAAGGACTTGGCTCGTTTTGACTTCGATAGAATAGTAACAACTAGAAGGTATTGGGAGTGGTGGACTTCCAATTTAGTGGTGGGATCCAGGAATTCATTTGAGTGATAGATTGACTCTGATGATGATGATCGACAGAGTCATGACAGTGATTGGTCTTATTTATTTTTGGGATTTCAATAGAGGGGAGGTTGAGACTTACTCTATTTGACAGGACAGGCTCGAGCCAGGCCATGGATTTGCAGACTTATACTTCATTGACACACCTTTGTAAGGGAGTATTCATGATGGTGGTCTCAATCCCTTCAAGGATATTATCTTGGGTTTCCAAGAGAGGAGGACATAGACTGGGTAAGTTGGTTCGATGAAAATGATCAAAGAAGTGTAGCGTCAGCATGGTGGTATCTTTCCAGGATTAGTTTGGGACCCTGGGATCACATTGTTTGACCATTGTTTGACTTGGAGATGGGGTGTATTGGATGCCCTATCAGTTGATGACCACATAGACTTCTCCATGATATCTGATTTTAGAGTTGGGATACATTGGATGGGTGTGATTACCGATAGCGGATGCAACCCCTTGAGGAATTACAACTTGTGGATGCAGAGTGGCCATGATGGTCGGTCGAATATTATTAAAGTAGCATAGCATCAACACGGTGGTTCCTTTCTAAGGATAGCTTGAGACCCTTGGATTTCAGTAGGAGATAGTGTAGCAATTGACATGGAGGTGAGAGTCATTTTTTTCTCTCGTGAGATTGGTTCCCTAGAAGAGTAGTACATCGATGGGTTGATCAAGTTATTGCACAACTGAAACCAAACCAATAGTGGAATGGTTTTTCCTAGAAACCCCAACGAAAATTCTAGCTACAAGAGCACTCAATAAAATATCAAATCATAATGATGAGAAGTGAGGGGTTACCCTTCTTTTATACTTTTCCAACCCCTCCTAGAGCATTATTCCATTCCTTCTAGAACTTCCCCTTTTGGACTACATCAATCCTTCTAGATCTTTCCCATTTTTGACCAAATCAAATGTAACTTCTAGAATTTTCCCCTTTTTGACTAAATCAAATATAACCATTATTTTCCCTTCGATTTTCATTTTAGGATATAAAACTCACTTTAATAATAATTAAGTAACTTATTAATCAAAAGTTACTTTACTTTTCCTAATCTCACTTTAATAATATAATATCTCCTAACCAAGTGACATTAAATGACCCCCTTTTTACTCCTATTTCTCCACTGACAAGCCATGAAAGTCCCTTCTCCTACAAAACTGGGGAACAAAAAAATGGGGACATGACACCCTAACTTTCTTCTTCTTGTCCATGGTGTTGGTATTCTTGCCCCCAACTGTGTGATTGGGTTCAGGAAATAATGGTTGTGATAGGGTCTGTAAGGGAAGTGCAGTTGTTCGAGGGGGAAGTGATGGTACTAGTACTATAGATGGCGGGTCAAGATACCAAACATGGATAACTATTACCATATTGGGAAGGGTAAGTGTAGTTACTACCTGGTATGCCATAATTCCTAGTGGTAGGTATAAGAATGGTATTTGGGTTAGGGGTTGAGGAATGGTTTTCCAAATACCTAGTTGGCCATTTGCAGGTGGTGTCTCTAGGGTAGACTGAGGTATGGATATCTTAGGGGTAGACCGAGGTATGGGTATCTTAGGGGTGGACTGGGGTATGGATTTTTTTGTAATATAAGTGATTATGCAGAATTGGTAAAAGTATGAGGGTGGTATAAAGGGAGGGTCACCCTAGTATGTGCTAAGGAGAAAGGGATCTTGAAAGATCCCTGGACCCATTTCCATGACTGGTGAGACGTCTAATATCACCCCAATGAGGGGGATGAGATTATCTGAATTTGTGGTGGGGTGGGGTTCATAATGTGTTAATTGATAGACTGTAATGACCTTCCCACTGTGGGGGAATATCATGTTATGAAACAAAGATAAGTCCATTACCTTCATCGCATATATGAAACTATGTCCAAGTAAGATGTTGTAGCTCAATGAGGCATCTATGACCTCGATGTCAATCAAGACCATTTTTTGCACTAACTCTATGGGGAAATTTTGAAACAAACCCTCGGGTTGGGATGGGTGGCCATCATAGGCTTGAAAGGTAGTAGAAAAAGGTGTTATTTCAGGGGATCCATGCTTCTTCCATATGATTTTAGACATGATGCATGTGGATGCTCCTTCATTGAAGATACATATATGAATAGTGATATTCCAAATAGTTATTTGGATTTGGAAAGAAACTAAGGAAGGGAGCCAAGGTTTTGAGTTGTCCAAATCAAAAGTAATGAGGTGTGAGTCAGAAGGGTCTATGCCCCTAATGCAGATAGAAAATATTTCATTTGTGAAGGTAGGGTTTGAAAGACCTCGAGTATGGACATGGCTATGGGAAATTGAGTCAAATCATCCACAAGAATATATTTATGTGCTTCCTTTGCATGTAGGTTGTGAGTAGTACATCATAGAGGTTCTCTCGGTACGTGTGGGGTAGGGTCACCATTGGGACGTGATATCATCAAAGGGGTACCTGATAGTAATTGGGGTACATCTGATGTGGTTGAAATAGATTCAATAGGAATGCTGCATTGATGACCGCCAGTATGAAGAAGTACATCTTCTTCAAACACTATAATAATGATACACGTTGAGATTGTCTTAGGTTGGGGTACTGTCCCATATGATGGGTGGAGGGCTTGAGTTATTGCTTCATAGAAACCACTCCTTGATGAGGGAATGGGTTGTGTAAAATTGTTGGTAGTGTTTGAGGGAAGTTTTTCTAAACTTGTGGGGAACCCTGTGGGGTAGGGTGTCTTTGGGTGTTCATAGATTTGTTCAGCCTTTTGAAGTTGGTTATTTGCGGGAAGTGGTTGGTATAATGTCCATACTCATTGCATAATACACATGGGAAGTTGGTTATGAGGCTATCGTTATTCCCTTATCATTATTTTCCATTGTTTTTTCTAGTGTTTTGGTTTTTATTACCAGCATTAGGATTTCCCCTTGCTAGAGGATTTTGTTACTGAGGGTTACCCCCTTATCCCTAGTCAACATTGGATTTATTTTTTTCGTTCTTCTTTGAGTTGTTCTTCTAAGTGGTAGGGTTAAACATATTAAGCTATTCAAATTCTTGAACCTACTATATTGGCAAAGGTTGTAAAAAGTGTACACCATCCTATTGTTTCCTTTATGGTGGCATAACATTGGGTGGTGGGAGGACAGAGAAAGGATAATATTTGTTACTTTGTTGTGGAGGTCCATAGGGGTTGTATGATGTTGAGGGTCCTCCACTACAACCTAGGTTTCCTTAAGTCCCATGTGTATGCCTATGAATATCCATACTAGGTCGGGGTAAAGGATTCATGGGGTGTGTGGGGTTGTTCCCCCTAGTTGTTAGAGGAAGATGAGAATGGAATGCATGATTGGGTGCATAAGGTCTGCCCATAATAGGAGGGTAGCATGGTTTTCCTCCATAGGGGTTTGTGTATTTATTGGGGCCATGAAAATGCATAGGGTTACCATAAGGATTGTAGTGGGTCACATACCAAATCATTATGTCTACTTAATGGGATGCTCCATGCTTTTCCTGACCAAATGGAAGGGGTCGAGGAGCATCAGGGAGAACTATAGAAAGGTATACATACTATGAATATATTAAATAAAAGTGTTGGGATTTGGTTATGGCATCTTCTTAATTTTGTGGCATGGCAGTGGATGCATCTTTTGTGATGAGGGGCACTAAGGATGTAAGGAGCCAATCTAGGCATAGTTCTAGGGTGGTTTTAATTTTACACATGATTCTTCTTAGAATCCATTCATGGATGTGATCTGTGATATGAGTAGAAGTTGTTTGGAAAAATACAAGAGGATTTCCAAGCCATTGTCATGGCATACTGGTAACTAGAAAAAGGCTAAAAAATCCTTGGCTAAAGATGTGAAGGTCACATGGGACCCTGCTTTTTCATCCATGTACCATTTCACGAAATAAGTAGCTAGGGTTCCCTTTAATAGCCATACATGGATGGAAACATTAGTAATGTTGTTGGATGAGCACGATAAGAGAAACACCATGGCATGGTTAGCTGGTTCTTCACCTGGTTTCCCATCAAACTTAGGAATTTCATACAAGATTTTGTTGGGAATGTTTGGCCAAGTAGGATCATGTAAAATTAGGTAATTGGTGTGTTTTCTCAAGTTTGGAAAATTTAATGAGGCCAAATATGGTAGGTTTTGTGGTCTTTCCATTATGTTTTATGGTCGAGAGCTGATTCCTGAGGAGGGAAGGATACTAGATGGGTTTTTCCATTGATCAAGGTGGAACTAAGAAATGTTGAAAATGCATATTATTTCACTCAAACATGAGTGTGGAGGTTGAATCGATGAGTTGGTAAAAATAGGAATACCTCCTGAAACTAGTGGGAGGCCAAGAAAGCATATAGAATGTCAGGGATATTGTCGATACCCTATGGTTTTGGACTAGAAAAAGTGTGTGTGATTTTGTTAAGTGAAAGGGTATCTAACAAGTGTTTTTCAACAAAAATGAAGATGACCTACTTTACCAAAAAACAAAGTTGCATATGTTTAGTGGTAAATTGATACAACACATATTAATCAGCTATAAAGTAAAATGTTTTTTGGTTAGGGTGGGATATTTATTGCATGGAGGAATAAAAAATAAAAACCATGTGTTTTTAAGACCTAGCATCCTTCCTCTTAATGTCATTGGGCCTTTTAATAGTTTTGAACAACGAGGTATAAAACCACCAAAAGAGAGGCTAGTGAAGATATGAAATATTAGTTATAATGAGGGTTAGAGGGTGCATATCCCAAAATATCTAGGGATATTTCCCAATATCCATTCAAAATATGACCTAGGTGCATTTGCAATCCGCAAATTCCACCTTTGTAGAAAAATCCTAGTTTTTGGACACTAGTTTACCTTCTTCAAGTGTAGCAGGGGATTCACAGTCTCAAACGACAGTCACAGGATGGGATACCTCACAACAACTAGGTGGATCAAGAAGGATCGCATGGAGAAACTGAACTTAAGCTTTACACCTTCATGGGTATATCCCTTCCTTATGGTGTAGGAACACTTGATTGGAGTGATCTGATGTTCCCTAAACAACTAACCACTAAGTTTCTAATGAAAAGTGATAACATGGTTTTTTTTTATACCTACCCCTGAAATCCTAACCTAAAATTTGTTTTGTGCTCTCTCAAGGAGGATTTTAGTGACTTCTTTAGTGTTGTGTTTTAAAATGTTTTTGGGATTGGGATCATGGAAAAATCACATTGATTAAGGGAGTGTTGAAGGATATTTTGAGAATACTTAAGTCTTTTTTATCCTCCTAGATCACTTGTGGGAACAAGGAGGAGAGAATACTTTGAGAAAAATGATTCGTAGATGCCTTAGTGTGTGTGAATGTGATTGTGTGAAAGGGTGAAAGTATGAAAAAAAAATGTCTATGATTGGATTTGCATCATGTGGACATCATGAGGTCTATTACTCTTCCTTAACTTAACCTCTAAATGCATTTTTGGAATCCTTGTGTAATTGGAAAACTAGTCCTAGATAGAAAAAATATGTGGAAAATTTGTGGTCCATTCCAATCCTTAACTTCCTAAGTGTTCTTGAAAAATAAAAAAATTTCTTAGGTTGTATGACGATGTGGAAAATCGGTTTCCTTTCAGAGATTTAGTTCCCTAGTGTTTGTATTTACAATAAAAGAACTATGAGGTTCACAAGTGCTTTGGCTTCGCCTAGTTGCTTGTTTGAATTCTAAAAAAACTTTTGGAAAAAATCAAAGGAAAGATTTGCACGTATGGGGTGCTTACTTGTAATTTGTTAATTTAACCTCTATGTTTGTTTTGAAAGGGAGATGGAGAAGTCTTATAAACCCTTTTTTGATTCCCCAAGATCACTCAAGAGAATGGGAGGTGAAGAACATACTTTGAGGTAGACAAGAAATCTCCTAGCCCCCCAAAAGTAAAGAAATTGATGAAAATATCTAACTAAGAGTTCATATTCTTAAATATCCATTCATGTGGAAAGACAAAATAAATTTTGGTTATTTTTATCCTCCCTATTAATCTATATTAGCTAATTTATCATGCAAGAATGGACTCAAAGCAAGATTCTTTAGGTTTACAAAGTGCAAGAAACTAAACTCCAAACCCCTATTAGCAAGTCGGGGTGAAAAACACCCTTGGCTTAGGAGAAAAGAGGGTTCGCGTGGGTCATTGTGGTGAAAATTGCACCAATTTGCACAAACCACGCTAAGATAGAATGTAGTTATAGGCACAATTTTTGCATCTTTTCACGACTATTCTTTCGAAAGCTGCACAAAGTATGTACTACAGATGTTAGAAAAATTCAGACAGATTCTAAAGCGATGAGGGTCCAAATGCTTGGGTTGGATTCTTAGGTAGGTTGGTTTGGTGACCTAAAAAAAAAGCAAATATGAGAGAATGGAATCTTGAAGCTTACAAGGGGAGAGATGAGATTTACAACAATGGTGGGATCACCATTCTATTTTTCCTATTTTTCCACTTAGGTGATAAAAAAGGGGAAATTGAGTGTTAGAATAGGATTAAACTACCACCACATAGATTTGTTAGTGTTAGTGGAACACTATAAACATGTAATATAAACAAAATAAAGAACTAAAAGCACAACATGTAAGGATAAAAAAAAGATAAAATGAGATATGATTACAAATGGATAAGACTAATATTGATAACACCTTAAAGGATTGGGTGAGCATAAGGGGCTCTCTTTCTCCTCCTTAGGAGGGTCCTTTTGTGTCCCAATAGAACCTTCTCTCTCTCAATTAGTGTACAAGAAGGTGTGAGAATCTCTTCAAATGGAAGAGGTCCAATGCACTAGATTTGTTGCTATGGATGTAAGGACGAGGCTTTGGGAAATGGTTCTCCAAGCTTATATATATAGCATAACAATGCATTTTTTTCTATTTTTTGTATGCATACCAATGGCCTCCTTTTATAATATTTTTTCAAGATCACAAATAACTAGTTACAAGTGGGAAATGGATCCCACTTGAGTTTGGTTCTCCATGTTTGAGTGGACATGCAACTACTTGTGGTACCAATTTTAAATGTTGAGAGGCTCGAGCCCTTTGGTACCTTGGCTTGAATATTTGCATGATGGGATTTTTACCATAAATGTGCCAAATGTGGTTGATATTTTACTTTTTCTCAATTTGTACGAATTTCGAAGGGGAAAATCGCATGGGCACACACATATCACACAAAAATTCATATTATCGAGTCATGTGGATTTATCAAAAACCCACTTTCCATAGTTTTCTTCTTTGCTACGTGTGGTGTATTAATCCCATGAGTATGCACTTTGGTGTATTGGAATGAGGAAATTTCCAATAATCACTTGTATAGATTTGTGAGTGATTTTTAGGTGATAATGGTTTAATCCATGGGGACTTCACCTTGTTGACCAATATATTACCATGCTCATTTATAAAGGGGGGTTTGAAATTGTGAAAATAAAGTGAATATATTGTAGGTATTGTGGGTGGGGGGATGCGAGGTATCAGGGGGTTTATATATATTGGGGGTATAAAAAGGGGTATTTATTAATAATAGGGTTTTATTATTATTAGAGCGATGTATTGGGAGGGGGTTCAATCAAATGATTTTTGGAGGTATTTATCAATATCTAGTGAAATTAGGGGTATTCTTTAATATCCCACAAACACATGTGCTATGTCACAGGTTCGCTAAGTGAAGACCCCATGGTTTAATACCTATACCTATGAACCCCTCACATAGTGATCCAAAACTCATAGGGTTGGGAAGGGATACAATATCCTATGAGTTAGGAATGCATTAAGGTTTTGCGGGGACCAAGGGGCATGGACATTACCATATACATCTAAACAAATAGGATTCTACCATAGGGTGGTCTACCTCAAGTTGCTTAGGATTGGATTGAAACAATTGTACTACAAATAGTCACATAAGGAGGAAGTTTTATTCATTTCATGCTTAAACTAATGTAATGAAATATATTCAACAAGTTCATAAGAGACCTATCATAGGGGTTATTAGAGTTAAACATGCCCCTAAATAGGGTTTGTCATGAACAAGGATACTACAAACAATCATGTTGGGAGGAAGTATTGTTGGGTCACCAAAATACCACATTTTCACCAATCTTTTACTTCACTTTAACGATATTATGCTTTCCCGCAATATTACACTGAGACCATTCTCATGATTACATATGGGTTTAGAATTATTATTTTCCAAATAATTTATTTTAGTACTTTGAGTGAATTTATGATTAAATATTAGAAAAATAACATGGTTTCACTTATATATTAAAGTTGGATGAGTTCTAATATGTTTACAGGTATATTTGAAGACTCCAACAAAGGCATATTTGACCACCAAGCCTCAAATTCGAATTTCCTCTTTAAACTCTTGAGAATTTGATGATGATTTGGGGGAATCACTCAAGTATCTTTGATGGAGAAGAATCATGGAAGATTGATTAGGGAGATTTGCGTAGAGATATTACTTGATATGTGTTAGCACATGGTTGTAACCACATGAGACATTTGTGGATCTAGGAGATATTTGTGGATCTAAATTCATTATTAATTATCTTAGTTTTCATATAAATAGGAGTGCCTCCTCCAGTCTGAGGGGAGGACTCTTGGAGAAAACATTCAGATTATGATGGAATAGAATACATTTCATAAGTTCATGTGTTATTTAGTTTCTAGTGTATATTCTTGTTTTAGGCTGTAGTTTTATAATTCATGTAGTTTGCAATTGTGTTGTAGATTAGTTTTCAGTTCTCTATTTAATAGAGTAGGCCTTCTCTGAAAGGATGGAGAACTGATTGATGCTTATTGTCTTTTATTTATTTTTGTCTTTCCTTTTCACAATTATTACTTTCCTTTATGCAAGTGTGGTTTTAATGATTGTTTAATTTTCGCAAGTGTGTCAACGACCGAGTGTGGTGTACATCAAAGATCTGATTGTTGAGCTTGAGAATTCTATAGAAGTTGAAAATCCATGGAACTATAAATCACAACATGAGATTCTTCTTATTTTAATTCTTGCATTTTTCATTTTAGTTTGATTAAGCTACAAGAAATGGATAAGTCGTGAAGTTAACTATTAATGTAGTTGGTTACAAGACTTGGAAACTTAATTCTAATTCTTGGAAGTGTCTTGTCAAACAAAGTACTTTTGAATTCAATGTGTTTAGTTTAGATTTAGTTTCCTACTCTTGCATATATTTTTCCGGAATCATCACAAGCTTACGAACATCCAGATTGATAAATTTAATGTTTGATTTATGCATATAAATGTCTCGACAAGTATTATGTATTTCATGCTCAAAATAAGGAAATGAAAGAGATTCAACAAGGTCATAAAACACCTATCATGGGGTTTATTAGAGTTAAACATGCCCCTATAGGCAGTTTTTCATGAAGATTTTGTCTACCAACATTCAAGGGATGGGTATTAAAATCTACCAACTAACCCTAACTTGATTCATGGAGGTGGAGAAATCGAATACTACCTTTCTTTAGGAGACAATGTGTAAGGGATTGGACATTATAGACAAGTTGAAGAAATGCATTAAAGGGCGAGATTTCATTTACATTGATTTGCGGTGTATTTCAGGTGGAGTTATAACATTAGGATTTCCACTCTATCTTTAATTAATTCATACTTCATCTTTTTAGGTTTATGCATTGAGTTCTATAATAGAAGTTTGGGTTGGACATTTACATGTTAAATATGCATGGGCCCTATGGGGAAAAACAAGGGTCTTGGGAAATATTTTTTGAATTATAGGAAATATCATCATTGGAGGTGATTTAGTTTTCACACTTGGTAGATTGGAGTTTTGGGAGGATTCATCTCAGGTGGACAAGATGGTGGATTTCCTAATACAACAACTGGAATATACTAGCTTTGTTGATATTGAACCTTTAGCACTTAGACCTACTTGGTGGAACAATAACGCAAGTAGATAAGTTGTCTCTAAAATATTAGATAGGTTACTAGTTTCAACTTATCTATTACAACTAGTGGATAGATATGTATCTTATATAGAGGAGAGGATGATTTCATATCATAGTATTATTTTACTACAACCAGAGAAAAAAGATCCCAATATTGCAACTCCCTTCACATTCAATCCTAGTTGGATTAAAGAGGATAAACTTCAATTGATAATATTAAATAATTGGAGACACTAGAGGAGAATGGTAAAGGAACTACCAGTGAACAATTTTTAGGGTCTTTGAATTTCATGAAATAAAAGGTCATGATATGGGTAGGGGACAAGTTTAGAAATATAGATCGGCTAATCAAGGAATCCAAGGAAGAAATTAACACAATATTTGGGAACAATTCATGTGGGGTCTTCATTGAAGAGGAGTTGTCAAGGGTATTTTTTTTAGAGATTATAAAAAATAAATTATTGGAATAAAAGGAGGCAGATTGGAGAATGAAGAATAGGGCCATTTGGTCAAAACTGGGGGATGCGAATACTAAATACTTCCACCAATTTGCTAAATCTAGGAAAATTTCCAATAAAATATAGAAAATGACTAATGAATAAGGTGAGGTTATCAGGGATTTTAAGGGATTGGTAAACTTGGGTGTTAAAATTTTTCAAAAGATATTAACAGAACCTAGAGGCTCCAATATTTCTGAGGTCATCAAGTTAACCTAATATTTTCCTAGGTTAATTTTTGAGGATAATAACAAAGATTTAAATCAAGAGATAAATAAAGAAGAACTCATTCATGTAGTTTCTACATTTTAGAAGGAAAAAATTCCTTGTCTAGATGGCTATATAGTGGAGTTTGTCCTTTTCTTTTTTGAACTATTAGGCAATGATTTGTTGAGAGTAGTTGAGGAAGCTAGATTGACTGGAAGAGTTCATGGGTCCTTTAATGTAACCTTCATTTCACTTATCCCTAAGGTTGATAAGCTAGCTTCCTTTAATGATTTTAGGCCTTTTCACTTTGCAAATGTATCTATAAGATAATTTCCAAAGTTTTGGCAACAAGACTCAAGAAAATATTAGTAAACTTTATTTCTCTAGAACAAATTGGGTTCTCGGAAGGCACACAAATACATGAGGTCATTGACTGTGCACCGGAAGGGCTTCATTTTGTTCGATCAAAGAATTTTTTTTCTATGGATTTGAAGCTTGATCTATCTAAGGCATATGATAGATATTATCAGTTGTAAATGAGGATATTATTAATACACATAGGCGTTAGCTTATCAGTTGTTAACTAGATAATGGTATATGTTATGTCAGTGTCTTTTTTTGTTCTTATTAATGGTCTTACCTTTCCATTTTTGAATCCTTCTAGAGGTTTGAGACAAGGATATCCTCTATCTCCATATTTTTTTTTCTAGTAGTTGAAAGTTTAAGAAGAGATATACATGAGGCTAGGAGGAGAGGTCAATAAGATGCATTAGGATTGGAGGTAGATAATCACTCACTCTCTTTCTTTTTGTCAATGACGTCTTATCGTTAATTAGTGACTCCCTCATTGAGGTTAGAATTTCGAAGGAGATTTTACTACTCTTCAACATGGATACTACAATGGAAATTAATAAGAACAAATCTACAAAGAGCTTCAATGTTGTTGATGAAGGCACATTAAATTATTTAGGTTGAATTTTCCCCTCCTCTTTGGTGGAGCTAAATATCTGGGATACTACTTGAAACCAAATGGCTACCACAAACATGATTGGTAGTAGCTCTTAGGGAAAATCGAATAAAAAAATTTGTTTGGTGTAATAGGTGGCTTTCCAGAGGTAGGAGATTAACTTTGGTGAAATCTATAGTTAAGGCCATCCTTGTCTTTTGGCACCTTTTGGAAAATATCCCAAAAGGTGTCTTGGAAATAATCAAAAGATCTCTCTTTAACTTTTTATGGAAAGTAAAGTTAGATATAAAGGGTTGTCATTTTTTCAAATGGAAGGTCATTAGATAGCCAAAGGTAGAAGGTGGTTGGGGTCTTAAGCACATACATATTTTTGGTAGTTATTTAGAAAAAAGAGTCTTTGGAATTTTATACAAGAGGAGAGCCTATGGAGAAATGTTTTAATTCAAAAGTATATTTCCCTTGACACTATTATGGACTAGGTAAGGAAGGTAATAAAACCTATACAAGGAGTTTCTAACCATTGGAAAGCCTTAGTGTTGTATTTTCCAATTACTGGAAAACAATTGGAGCTGGGACTAGTAAGTAGGTTAGGGTGGGTTCATATGTTGTAATGGGTTGTAGGAATGGAGTTTTCCTTCTTGAAGAATTGATACATTTATTACAAATTAGAGGGATATTTACATTGGATTAGGTTGTGGACATTCACACTACTAATATTTGGCATCAAAGCTAGATTACATATATGGGATTAGTTTTAGAGGGGGAATTTGTAGGTAGTTAGGGATTATGTCTAGAGGAGCTTCAAAAAGGACACATTTTAAAAAGAGAGTTAGAGGATGAGTTGGAGTGGTTAGGTGACAAGGCAAGAGGCCAATATTCTACTAAGTTGGGATATATAACCCTAAGAAAGGTGGTAGTATTCTAAGATATGGAAATCTTGGGCTTCTAAGAGTAAAATACTTCATATGTGGTTGACATTAAACAATCAAATCCAGACTTTGGAATTTCTACGAAAAACACAAACACTAGGGCTTGCAATTTTTGTATTATGAAAAAATAGTGATGAAACAAATTTTCATTTGGCAATATTCTATGCATTTACTACTTAGATCTAGAAGGATATTTCTTAGTGGATTAATATGGATAAATTGTGGTTTGGTGTTGATATTAACACTTGTTTACATGGATGGTTTCAAAGAAGAGAATTGAAATAGTGAGTTCAATCCCTTTCTCATTCCATGAGGTGTGAGATTGGCTTGCAATGGTTTATTATTTGAAGGAAGGCATGTCCCCACTTTCCAAGTCACTACTCAAGTTATCTCCATGCTCCATCAATTAAATAAGGACATAACTATTACAAGGACCAAACATGTAGGGAAACTTATCTTTGATGGAACATTTAGTGTTTCTTTGATGGCGCATGTTAGGGGGAGGATAGTATATGTGGATTAGGAGGTATCTTATATTTCTTTCATGACCATTTTATCATATTTAATGCAAAAATGGGCAATGTGACTAATAATAGAGCAAAATTTAAGGCCTTAAGGACTCTAATGAAGTTATATCTATCTAGAATAATTCAAAATCTATAGGTTTTTAGTGATTCACTCTTAGTCATCAAATGGATGAAGAGAGAACAAGATTTATAGAATGTTAATTTGTAGGGTCTAGAAACTCAATTCTTGGAGAATAATTCTTAGTTTGAATAGATTTCCTTCTTACATATTTTTAGAGAACTGAACATTGATGTAGTTTCCTTGCCAAAGTAAGGAATTAAATAAGCCCTTGGTATCATATGGTTGGAAGAACATATTAATAAAGGGTAATTGGATGTAATGTGATAAGAACAAATATTTGGATGGATTTTTGTTGATTTGTTTTTGGGAACTTTTACTTCACAAACAACTTGATATTACTCACTATGTTATGACACATGGAGATTGTATTTTGTATTCTTCTCCTTCAATATAAAGTACATTTTTTTTCCTTCGAAATAATGTTGCATCTAAAAATTAATCAACTTAGTTAGGGAAGGAAGAACATGAAAACAAAGTGGTTCTCCAATGTACCCTAATTTAATTTTGTTTATATTACTCTTTATTTGTTAATTTATAATTTTGTAGATAGACTTATATCGTTTTGCATTAATAACTACTACATGATTGAATTGTTACCTGAAGTGGCAATACAACTCAACAATTGGAAGGGAATTATAATATTTCGTTGCAAGAAATCACAAAAAAACAATATTATATGAGTTGAGAATAAAAACAAGAAGAATATAAAACATTGTGTAGTGGACAAAATTTGTAGAGTTGGTAGAAAAAATTATAGGAACGAGGAAATAAGTCCCTTGGTTTCTAGGATTTTAGAAATATCGTCACACTCTAAAATGTACTTGACATGAATTATGGAAGAGCTTGAGGCCGCATCATCCCTTCAAAAAGCTAGTGTTTGAACATGCTTCATGTCACCCTTGGAAATCCCCACTTGCTTTCCATACAATGACTACTATTGATTCCACAAATTTTTGAAGTCTACTAGTGTAGGATTATATTCTTTGGATGAGAAAATATGATAGATAATATAAACTGGTATGTAGATTATGTTAAGGAATTTGCAACCATAGTTTTATATTTAATAATATGCAATTCTTTTGATTTGGAAAAGACACTCAACATCTTTTGTAATACATTTATTAGAAAATTATTAGCTTTTTGTTTAGTTTCTTATGCACTTGGTCTCGTTTTGTGAGTTTTTCATCTCAGCAGTGAGAGTGCTTACTTTGCAATATTTGCATATTGTATTGATAGTGCAACACTTTTGGAGGTGCTATTGGTCAACCAAGAGGGTCTAACCTTGATTTTAATAGTGGCATAAGTTTATTTTCATGTTTGTAGGTTTATTTGATCTTGTCATCATGTTTCATTATGTCATTGAGAACATTGTTGAGTTAAAGTTGGTCATTGCCTCCAACTATATGCTGCAATAAATTTATTAATGAATGAACTTTGGTTAACATTATGTTTAAAAGTGTATTGTGAAGTTCATTATATTTTATGTAACTAAACTAGCATAGTGAATTAGTCATTATTGTTAACAATCGGACTCTAAGCTATCCCATTTCATCTATCAATCTAAAGTGGTCTTTAAGAAAGGAAACTATGTTAGTCTATATTCTGACACAAATTTTAGCATGGATAGGTTAATTGGATCCAATATGTTGATAGGTCTCATTGAATAAGCCTAGATTACTCATTGTTTTTTTTCAAGTGGTTATTTAACCTTGAAAATTTATGGTTAATGGACTCATATTTTATATGTAATTTGCATGGAACTTCTCTCATGCAATGAATATGAGTTATCTATATGAGCATTTTTTTACTAGAAAAAGCATTTATATTTCGTGTTAGGAACATTGATTTTTTTAGCATATTTGTGTACTCCTTGTGCTAGTTGGATTGTAAGTGTAGCCACAAGAAATATTTGGTATGTTCCTTGTTTGGAATATTTAAGGTGTGTTTCTTGTGCTTGTTGGATTTTAAGTGTAGACACAATAACTATTTGGTGTGTTCCTTGTTTAGAATATTTGAGATACTACGTGGAATCTAATTTTAGCTAAGAATTTTCTTTGGTTTGGACAAATAGAGTATTAATTTTCCATGTGCCTTGTTTTTCCTTTAGGCATCACTAAAGACTAAGAGATGAAAGAAGAAAGAGATGTATTTTCCTATGGGAAAGTATGCAATTAATGTTTAAAGCATAGGATTTGAGTTTTCATGCAAACATTTTTCTACTAGTGAGATGATATTACCTATTGTATTTCCACCGAGTCTTTGGAAAATTCCTATTTGCATCAAAATGCAACTTGTGATGGGTGTTCTTTCAATGTTGAGAAGTTAACATTGCTTTCATTTTGCTTCTATTGAATTGAAACCATTATAATGTAATGAATTTATTATAGTATTGTGGTATTTCCATGTGGAACTCATGTATGATATGACTAGAGTATGAGTAGCAAGCTTTGACATTTTTCTTTTAGGAACTGTGGTTTTTTTACTTCTAATATTGTTTGAACATCATAGTCAAACTAATTGACTTGGAAATTGGATTTTAGTAGCATGATCAAACTTACTGTTTTGTCACCCTATATATGCTTGTTTTGTTATATATTTACTGAACAATATCCATATAAATGCACATTCACCTTATATGTTAATTGTTATATTTGATATGATCTAGGAAGTAGTGAAACTATTTGTTATGATCTAGGAAGCAATGCAACTATTTGATATCAATGTAGTCATGCTTTTATTATTGTTATTATCAATATTAGGATTGTAGCCATTGACAAGTAGTGGAGATATTGACAATTAAATACAGGGATCCTCATGTGTTTGATTTGGTTAAATTTGAACAAAGGGTTTTTAACATAAGTATAATGAGAAAATTAAGATCTCATGTGAGTTCAGTTTGGCTTAATGTTTCTCTCTTTCTCTTGCATTTTTAAAATATTGCATGTTTTTATTTATTTATTGTGACAACCATATCGATTGGTCTCAAAGCATAAATATCTTGGATATTGACGTACACCTATCATGAGTCTTGCTCATTAGAAGCTCAAATATCTATAGTTATTGAAGCTCAATATACACTTATCACAAGGTTTGCTCCTTGGTAGATTGTTGCTCCTATAAATTTTGAGTTATTGGAGGCCTACTCCATTTCCAGAAGTTCAATTTAATCTTTGTAGTAAGATTCAAACATTTTTTAAATTTTTTTCAAACTCCAGTTTGGCATACAAGAGGCCATCTCCTCTAACAATTGAAGAATTAATTTCTCTAGGTACTCAAATATACAACATACTTCAACAACTTGATTATTGGTGGATCTACTACATGGAACATGACAAGGATAAACTAAACTCTCATTCAAACTCAACAGTTTCTTCACCATAACTCCTTTATATCACCACTTACACATTGTAGATAATAATGTAGGCCCTATCTAGATAAAGGGGCCCTCATTGGATGCTCCAAAATATCTTTACTTAGGGCCCAATATTACATTTCATAGGTATTTTGTTGAAATGGATGGTGAACGCATTGATGCTTGGATTCAAAGGCTATCCATGCATTTTTATGCTCAGTCTAGGCTGAAGAATTATGAGAAATTGGAATGGCTAGTGATACATTTAGATGGGATAGTTCTTTAGGGGTGGAATACTATCCATTATCATTCCACCCTTTATGTGGATTTGGGGGAAAACCTCCAAATAAAATCCCTACAACCTCCTAGATGTAGTTTTTTGAAGCACTGTAGTAGCAATTTTACCTACCAAGGTATTATAATTCTTTAAGGTCACATTGGATTCATATTACCTATTATAAATTTAGTCATTTAAATATTATATTTTTCAATTCACTAAGATCTAGGTATAATTATCCATCACACATCTAAAACCTATGCTCTATATAAAGTTTATTACTGGTCTATTTCCTTCTTTAAGCACCAATGTTTAAACGTTTGAATGTGATAATATCAATCAAGCATTTAAACAAGTGATTACATTATATCACAATATGGGAAGGTTTCATATGTTATCTCCTCATTATCCCTCTACTTCTCCCCATTCACCTAGCCCTTCTTGTTAATCTCCTTCACCTACAATGTCCTCTCCTCCACTTCCTAGCATATTTTATCCTACATCTCACAAATGATTTTAATTTTGTTTTCATACATATAATTGATGGATTACTAAGAGGGGGGTGAATCAATAATGGCGTAATTATAATCGTTTTTCTTCAAATGTTATATCAATGTAGAATTATTATCCAATAATGAGCAGTAAGAAATAAACAAACAATCACATACACAATACACCAATGTTTTACATGGAAACCCAAATCGGGAGAAAACCACGAAATGCTTTTTCTTATATGTCTTGAAGAATTACATTCATTAGAAGCACCAACTTCCTTTGTTTTCCAGCTGCAACTGGAAGGAGGCTCCAACCCCCTAGTTTCTTAGGCTACAACCTGAGGGAATCTCCAACTCCCCAATTCTCTGGATATAACCAAAAAGAGGCTACAACCCCCAATGTTCTCCAGCTACAACCGAAAGGTGGCTACAACCACCTGTCCTTGCCCCGTCTTGCCACCCTAAAGTAGAAGTAGAATGACAGAACCATTGTCACACTATCACTGTGAGATATACCACTGTAAACATGTACCAATAAATCTGAACCATGCATCAACCATGCATCAACCTGTACCTCAACCTGTAATCAACCTATACC
>JZKD02S1742741.1:95818-107716 GCA_000966675.3 Picea glauca
GGAGACATTTTCATTTTGAATCATCTTGTACTTGAACATTTAAGTGGGGTAAAAGGAGGTTGCCCCCTTGAAGAGGCTTATTATATGAAATTATCTCTTTTTCAAGGCGTTGAGTTCTTTTTCTGAGGTTTTTCTATGCTATATTGATATTTGGTTCTTAACACACCTTGATGTGGATATGTGTTGATGTCGAACATCAAGGGGGGTCAATGGAAGCATAGAGAAATAATGACTCTCTCTATCCTGTGAGATGCTCATCATTTGTATGGAAATGGGAACCAAGATACTACAACATTCTTGGAAATTGGTGTTAAGGTCGACAAGAATGAATCCATGACCATAAAGAGCAAAGTACCCCTTGAAATCAACTGATCAATATGGTATCAGGTAATCACTTGTAAGAGTGATGTGTGACGGGTAAATATGGATGAGGTTGATGGTAAATGGGACTCAATACTTCACTTGGGTCAAACATAAGTGAAAGTTGATAGTGGTGACAATCAAATATTCAACTGGACAAAAAATCGTCTAATGTTAGGGGGACAATCAAATACTAGCAAGGTATTGTCAAATTGTAATCAAGGGTGATAAGGCTGCAAAGAGTTGGAAGTTTTGGGTGAAAAAATTGGCAATCATAATAAAGGATACTATGATACTTGAGGTTTGGCCAATAAGATGGGTGTTTGCAAACAAGGATGTTCAGTGTGAATTCTCCAACAAAGGGCGATGAGGGCTATTGTTAGGTAAAAAATTGGTGCCATCAGTTGTGATGGCCTAAGACTACTTTCTTGTGTGTAAATCAAAGGGTATTTTTTACAATTACCAAATGAATAAACAATAATTGGGTTGAATGTGTAAGCATAGAGATGGGTGACCCAATTAAAATGGCTCAACCTGGTGAGGTGTGATTTTGTGATATTAAATGAAGGGTGGGGGCCCCATGGGTGAGTCTTTGTGTAGGTGGGTGAATGGTGGATTGGACTATAGATGGTCAATTGATATTGGAGGATATCAGGGCCAATGAAAATGCGGAGGTACATTCAATAGAACCAATAAAAAACTAGTGAGAATCTAGCAATGCATGGGTGGTTGAGCTAACAATATGATGAGAAGAAGTATGAGATTCATTCTCAGAAGTGTGAACTATGTTGGAATCTCATTTAATAAGTTAAACAACATGGGTGTCATTTTTCTAGGGGAGCTAAAAGTTGATACAACCAATGTGGGTAATAAACTATCAGGAAACAACAATCTGATGCAAGTGGAACATGGTGAAGTTGTTATGACACTAGGGACTGTGAACCTAAATGCATATGTAGAGGGATGATACTGGTAAATGAAATTATTCATAGGGGTGTGACTGCATGCCAATTTTGGAACATATACCTGAAGTGGTCATGGGATGGCCTTGAGTGAAAGTGATTTGAACCTATCAACAAGTACCTGCACATAAAAACCAAATACCCGAAGTGAAAAATACCTAAGAGTAAAAAAAAATGCAGGAACTTGAAAAAATGATAGTGAATAGGCGTACTTGTAACTTAGGTGTTGAGGCAAGGGTTCTAAGGGAGGTGTGTGAAAAGTTGAACATATTGTACCATTATGTAGAATGAAAAATGGTGATCCCAGTGGTGTGAACGTTTTGAAAAATAGAGCTCCTCATCCCCCATACATGCTAAAGGAAGTTTGGACTTGAACCGTATAAATGGTAGTGGGGTCCACCATGCCACCTCATTTGTACATGAGGTGGCGTGGATGCATATAGTTTAGTGTAGCCCACAATATTTCGAGACCCTATCTGCACTCATCAACTGGTCAATTCGAGTATTGAGAGATCTAGGTAAGGGGTCCTAACATCCTGTTCATTTTGGTATTTTCATTTTTTTGGCTTAGGATGGTATGGAAGGTTGTAAAATATCTTTTTGAGGGAAACCATATGATTTGCATGTGCGATTGAAAGATACATGCACACATCAGTGCGAGTATATTTTGATCGCCTGCATCGTACAATGTGGATGGTGGTCACATAGTTGCCCAGAGGTTAGCTTGACTATAGGGTGATCATACAACTATTCGGTGAACATTCGCGCTGATTAGTATGACTGATCAACAAACAGTCGCATAGACATAGCCTGTGTGATTGTTCGAGAGACAGTCACATGGACCACGTGAGATATGAGAACTTGATGATTTGTTGCTAGGTTTAGAAACTGACTAACCCATTTTTGTGTAGATTGTGACACTTGGAGCTACTACCATGTCAATTCGGTGGGAAGAGATAGATTAAGATGCCCTCTGCACGACAATTATGGCAGATCCAACAACTTGTTTTGAGAGGGGAAACTTTGGCATTCTCAAGTTCATTCAGTGCTCTATGTTGTGCTCCCAAGATGAGCTTCTCACCTTGTTGGTTCTGATGTGGAGGCCCAACCATTAGGCATTTGAGTTCTAAGGTTAGATGTTAGAGATGTCAGCTAATACTGACATCTATTTCTTGATGGGACTCTCCATTCGGTGAGAGGTCCCTGAAGTGATCCCTCGTATGGATTGGGGAGATCACTGTGTAGGCTTTGGCTGACCATTACTATAATGGCGAGGATGCAATCGACAGAGGATCTATCCGGGTGGTGTGCATTGGGATTTGATTCCATAGGCCATAGCCTAGATGGTGGTGAGGATCTATGGATCCCTAGCCACCTAGAGGATTATTGGGGCCCATATGATGATCATGGAGCAGGTTCTCCAAGGTTGTAGCTATGTTTGGGCCTTCCTGATGAGGGAGGCCATGTTTTCCTAGTTGACACGATGTGCATGGAGCCAGGAGGGTGACTTCACCTTTGGCGCCATATTATGCAGTTTTTATTTAAGCAGGAGGTATTCCTACATGAAAGGATAATATTGGTTGTGGTGGGGCCAAGCCTGCCATGTTTAAGGCAGTGGGTAGATATAGTGGTCTAGGAGGGTAGTGGGCCAGTAGGATGCGATTTTACTGTAGATTTTTAGGGGTTCTATAGGTATACCCCTAGGTTATTATCAAGTACTTGTATGTCTGTATGGACTGCTGATATGATTTGGAAATGATCCTCCCCCCAAAGGGATGTGTGGGACAGTCGAGGTGATTTTTGTTTTTGGTTTATACATTGTTGTTCTTATTGATGTTTTTATGCATTGTTTTGATTATATAACATAGGAATGATAGGTAACTATGTTTGTGTTTGTAGATATTGGACCACGAGGTAGAGAGGTCTCGGTGGTGAGTGAGATAGTAGCACGAGGTTGAGAGGGACTTATGAGGGTTGGAAAGTGTTGACATCATGAGGAGGCAGAGGTGGGGCCAGTGCAACAACCACAAGTAGATCCTATAGGTGAGGGGGTCATCAAAGGAGGGGTAAGGCCCCAATATTATTTAGATGACCTCCACCCATGCTTTAACTAGGTACTACATGGAGTGAATGAGGCACGATGGACCAAGGTGTGGGATTAGGAGATACTGGAGACTTGCATTGGCCTTGATCCTTATTGGCACTCATTGGTACGATGGGAAATAGTGGTAGGAGTAGAGGTGATTAGATAGTTGAGACTGCAATTAGTGAAGTGCCTCCAACATGTGAGGGGTGCCCTCTAGCATGGGCCCTCTAGCTATAGCGATCCTCGAGCTTTTTCCACCTTAGAGGTGGAAAATTTTGTTTTGTATGGGAGAGGCCCACATTTTTTTTATTTTTCGATGTATATGGGTGAGGCCCAAACATTTTTTGTACATGGCATGTATGGGGGTAGTGCCCCCATTTTGTATATGATAGTCGAGTGTGGCTATAGTGAGGGCCAACCCTTCGTATTGTACCCCATTTTTTGAAACTCATGATATATATAAATATACTTTTATTTTTTATGTCTCATTTATGGTGTAATTGGTGTGATTGGATGATTGTTCTTTGGATGATATGGGTAGGTTCCTCGATTGATTTATGATACATCTCATTGATGTGATGATGGAAAAAAACATATATCTTGTTGGCAGATAGAAAAATCATGAGAAACAATGCTTTGATTAATATGACAACTGACAGTCTAAAATTTCATTTGCAATGTGATTTGCAACTTTGTTTTCACTTCTAGGAATATGTGTGAATGCAATTGATTCAAAATTTTGTGACAAAATTTTAACTTGCAAGTATTTTATAAACAAGAAAGGGTCTTCAACATAGTAGACATTGTTCAACTATAGGACAACAAGCTAGGAATCCAAGAATACACTGAAGTGGTGAATGTGTAGGTGAGTAGCATTAGCCAAAAGGTCGATCGTGTCAGCATACTTAGCTTGGATATTCATAGTTGGACCTAGGCACACACTAGTGGAGTGGATCAATGCATGTGTAGGTGAATAAATGGCCCAAGTTGTCGAAGAGAGGTTTTGAGTCCATCAACTAGCACCATTGAGAAAACCAATGTGACATGTCGACAAATGATTCATCCGGTAAAGCAATAAGGGAAAGAGATAAAAAAAATGTGAAGATTGTTGATGTGTGTGTAAAAATATTAAAAAATATATAAACATTTTTACAAAAGAAAAATATGCATGAAGATGGCCTGAAGTAGAGTGGTTACATAAGGGTAAATCCTCTTTAAATATAACCTGTTGATAGGGTCCTTAAGGAGGGTTCCTTTGGGATGAGAAAGGATGTATGCTCCCTTGGTGAGGCAATGATTGATGAAGAAAGGGTCATTCCAAAGGGATTCAAACTTTCCATGTCCTAAGGTATCGTGTGCAATATCATAGGCTAGGATAAGGTCACCCTCGTTGAAGGAACGAGATTTGACTTGGCAATCAAAAGTGAGTTTTGAGTACTTTTTGGTAGCCTCATTGTTTTGCAATGAGGACTGACGATATTCATCAATAGTTTATAAGGTTATGAGGCATTGTTTGAGAAGAGTGGTATCTGGTAGTAGTTCTAGTATTATTCAAAGAATTGGGATCTCACACTCAATGGAAAATACTACTTCTACCCCATGGAAAAGGTGGAAGGGGGTAAAACATGTTGTAGTTTTGACTATCATTCGATATTCCCATACTGTAGAGAAACACATGTGGTGCTAGTTGGTTTTATGATTATTCATTGTTTGTTGTAACATGGTTTTGAGGAATTTATTGATGGCCTCAACCTGACCCTTAGAAAATTGGTAGTATGGCGAAGCAAACTCATGAGTGAAGCCTAGACATGAGGATAAATCAAACACCTCATTTTCAAAATGTTTTCCATGATCCTAGACTAACTGTTGGGAGACCCCAAAGTGAGTGATGACATGATTGAAAAAGAAGAAAGCCATTGTATTTTCCATATTGTTGAAGGTAGGTGTGGCCTCATCCCATTTGGTGAATTAGTCAATGGCCACATTGATATACTTGTGACGATTTCTAGATGGGGAGTTTCACTTCATGAAGACTATGCCCCATTTTCAAAAGGGGCCAATGGTAATGACTAGTTGTAAAGGATTTGGTGGGGCTTGTGCTTTATGTGTGAACATTTGGAACTTAGTACACTGCTTGATTGTTTGAATTAAATCATGGAAAAAGGTAGGAAAAAAGCGACAAGCTCATACAATTTTCTAGGTGGTGAACATATCGGAGGGGTGTCCACCACAAAATCCATTAATTGTTAAGGACTAGTTGTACTTCATCGATGGTGAGGAAATGATGTAAAATGGTATCCACTCCCCACATATATAGAATGTCCCCTATGAATTGATAAAGAGGATCTTGGTGGCATATATGCCAATGATCATATCAAGAGACATGCACTTCTGAGTGAAAAGGTAGGTGAGGATGTCACCATACCAAGGGTCATCTGATGAGATGATAGATAAATTCTCATCAAAGAAGTTTTCATTCATTGGCGTGTCTTTGGTATCGGATGCTAAATTAGTGATGAATGTTGTGAGTATAAGCACCTTCTTAATTTTAGGACTGGTGAACTCCAAATTGAATTCTTGAAGAATAACAATCCATCGGGAAAATTTCCCATTAATTTGGCACTGACTAAGTATTGCATGGGATTGGAGTTTGCAATGACCTTGGTGGTTTGAAGAAAAATGTAATGGCATAGATTTTGGATTGCATGAACCACAACGAGGGATAGATTTTCCTCATGATTATAGTGTAAAGAGGGCCTTGATAATTTCTTTCTAATGTAGTATATGACATGTTGTCACCTATCTTCTCCTTGTTGGATGAGGACTCCTACAAACGATACATTTGAGGCTGAAAGGTACATGGTATAATCTTTATCAAAGTCAGGGGGATTGATCAAAGGGGATTTTTAAGGGGCCACTTTCAATGCCTCTAAATATTGATGAGCTTGATTATCCCTTTTGAATGGGATACGTTGGTGTAACGGGAGTAAGAAGCAGTGGGTGTAAGTTGCATAATCAAGAATAAAGTAACACAAAAATTTATCTTTTCCATGTAGGCTTTGTAACTAGCACAAAGTTTTGGGAGGGTAAATTTTGTTGATGGCTTGGACCCTAAGGGGTCCCACTATGATCCCTTGTTGGGATACTATGAATCTAGGTAAACTCTCGATGGTGACACAAAAAATGCACTTTATGGGGTTTAAATGGATGTTCTACTGATGACATGTTTGGAAAATGATGTAAAGATACATGAGGTGTTGGGATAATTTCTTGGACTAAGTTGAGAGATCATCCAAGTATGAAAGGATGAGGTGGGCGAGGTCATGAAAGACATAAGTCACCACCCATTGGAAAGTGGTTCCAACATTTTTGAGACAAAGGCATGAAATGATATGCAAAAGAATCCCATGGTGTGGTGAATGCAATTTTTTATTGATCTGCATGGAGAATTTGAATCTGGATATAGCTGGATAATCCATCCATAAATGACAATTCTTCATGCTTGGCATAAGCATCGATTACTTGATCGTTGAAAGGGGTGGGAAAGTTTTCCTTGGGACAAGCTTGATTAGGGTATCTAGAGTTTGTATAGACGTGGATGGTTACTTGTTTCTTGTTAATGGGGATGGACTTAGAGACCCATGATGTATATGAACCTGGCTACACATAGGTTATCAATTTCAGATTTTATAGCCATGGATTTGGAGGGATGAAGGGGGTTCTACTTTTTTCGAACAGGTGAAACATCAGGCCAAGTGTTGATATGGTGTTTGACAGTGGTTGGGTTAAGATTGGGTATTTTAGTATAGACTAGGAAAAAATGTCCCACTACTCTTGAAAAACATCGTTGTAGGAAAGGATTTCTTCAAAGGAGCATGCAACATTGAGGATGATGTCTTTGGTGATACATGATTTGATGTTAATGTCCACCTTGATGGTCAAGGAAATGTTAGTCATTTTCCATTCTTTAAAAGTGTTGGGGGTGGGGATTGGGTTTTTGAACTAATCTATATGCCCAAGAGGAATGAAGTCCTTATTTAAACCACAAAAACATTGGTGTTAGTGGTAGTTTGGAAATCATTTCGAGGTAGGAAGAATGATTAATGGTGCATTTTATCCCAAGGGTAGTTAGGTTCCATCATGGCCTCTAGAATATCTTGATATGAACGGAATATATGTGACACAAAATACTTCTTAGAGGTATGAACAAGTGAGGGCAACATGATGGGGATGGACACCTCACACGAGATTGACATAACATTGGGGGGAAAAGAATCAATAGTTGTCGAGGTAGTGCAAGTAGGATGGAATTGTAGTCAAATGATGTTTAAAGGTCTTCTGGGAGATGGTAGATAAGTGTTATCTTCAATAGGGGTAGATTTTTCAACTAAAGGGATTGATCCTTTGTTGGAATAAATGTAACATATATGTACACATGTTGGGCTCTAAAGATGTCCTAAAATATAACCTCTATGCATCATCCAAAGGTAGGCACTGGCACAAGCATTTTACTTGTCACCTACGTAGGTTCTTACCTTCTGTTTTGAATACCCATCCTCCAGAGATGCAACCCCTGCAAAGGGACAACAATCGTAACAAAGGGAACGACAATTGTTCCGTTCAAATGAACAACATTACTTGCAAAAGGAACAACAATCGTAACAAGGGAATGACAGTCGTTATATTGGGCCGAACTAATGTTGTATTAATTGAGTTGTAGTACTTGCCCAACTATTTAATTTGTCAATCCGAGGATCGTAAACTTATGAAGCACACGCAAAGTATATGCAAGATTGAAGCGAGACTAATCTAATCTAATGTTTAAACTACGACTGAAATTGAATCATTAATCTAATGCAGGAAATTGAAACACACGAATTAGAATTGAAATTAATCTAGGAATGGGAAATTGCGCAAATGAAATTAATCTAGGAATGGGAAATTGCATAAATGAAACTAATCTAGGAATGAAGAACTACATGAAGGAAAAGCAGATACAACATGTGAAGAGTTGAATGGCACAATAACATATGAGAGCTCTGACCAATGAAACAATCTTATATTAAAATAATCAAATCAATCTTCATAAAAGAATAATGAAAGAATGAAAACCAAAACCATGAATCAAAGCTAAGAATCCCTTTCTCTTTTGAATCCTAATGACTACCATTAATGACTAATCTAATTCCATACTCTAATTGAATCCCTATGATTGAATCCTCATGAAAAGAGAGCACTCTCTTTTATACATGAGAGCCTTCAAGATAAGGTAACCATATCATTAATACATATCCACTTTACTCTCAACCTATTTCCCATTATTACAAAATATAATCCCTTAAAATCCTCACACATATCTCTCATATATCTTGGATAAGATATTCCAACCAAATTTCCATGATATTCTCCTTGGAATGGGATTGAATTATCTCCTCAAAGCTTGAAATGGTGGAGGAGATATTCGAGAAGTCCTTTTGAATTAATCCTTCACATATTCCTACACATTACAAAGCTCACATGGTTTTGAGATATATTTGAAAACATGTCGATTTTATAACATTTAATCACAAATTCCCTTTTAATACTAAAATGAATAAAGTGGAGAACAATAAGGTGAAACCCAAGTATATTTATGGAAATGATATCGTGAAAGGTTAATGGGGTGATGAAATGTGGGGAATGATGAAGGGAAAGGTGGATGAAAATAGGACATTTATGAGCCCCAACAACACACACACCTGTGTGTGTCATGGTCTCCAAGAGAAGGGAAAATTTCTTGTCGAGGGATTTCTGATCAATTAGGTGGGGCAAGAGGAAGTGTATCTTGTCCTGGCCATATCGAAGAAGCGGGTGGGAAAAGAGAGATGGGTAACTTCTCCTAAGTAGGTGCTTTATATGCACCCTCGGGGGTGGATGCAAAGCTAGAGGACCTTGTAGCATGGAGGTCCTCTCAAATATTTCGAATGGAATTCATTCAATGAATATGATATTCAGTGATCAAGGGACATATATAAGTGAAATGTTCCAAACATTTGTATAGTACACATGAGCACGTATGACATGCATTCACTGAAGTGGATACCTAATAAATGTTAGAGGAAGTGGATGTTGGAGATGATCTCAGTTGTGATACCTCCTGAGTGGGTTCTAGAAGGGTCGATTGGCCGGATACTATTAGTGTGTCTCAAAATGGAGGTAGAGAGGGACAATGATGAGTATAATGGATATATTGTGAACATATGGTACACATAGAGTTGGTATGCAATGTTTTATTGCGTAGGGTTATAGACTCTTGGGTAGGGTTTATGGATGTTACTACCGGGGTGGGAAACATTGGTGTTTCCCAAGGGAGATGGATAAGGTTCCGTAACTCTAGAAGGGTGGGGCACAAGTTGGTGGGGTGACTTGGCTCTTTGCAGAGTGTGCACATGGGCCTAAATCGAGGTGTGGCCTAACTATTTCCCTTATTTAATGTCCCCAACAAGGCTAGGAGGGGAAAATTATATTTTCTGTCCCAAACTTGTTATTTCTTATTATGTGAAAGGGTTGTTAACTTCTATCAAATATCTTTCTCATTGAAGAATATTGTCAAACATGTAGCATACATCCATTACATATACAATAGAAAAGATAACATGGCATCTTTATTATGGATGGAAAACTCACAAAACAAGTACAATGACATCTAATGGTTATAATAACAACTGCATAACACAAATCTAATGGCTACTAGGTAGCTACACAAACCACTACAAAACAACACAAGAGAAAACTGGAATGATTCCACTCTACTATCCTTGGCATTGCTCTGTTATGGTAGTACCACTTTGCAAGAGGCCTTCTAACCCTATCCTCATCCCCTCGTAAGCTCGATCTGACAAACTGCTACAACCCCTAATCTGCAGAGTTCCTCATGGGACAATTGAGAGGCGTCTAGAGAGGCCTCGCGGGATAACCCTAGATCGACCCACGAGGATGCCCTAAACCCGATCTCTTTAAACTCTCTAGAAACCTGAAACTATCTGAGCTCGGCCTCGTCCAAAAATTACCGTAATCCTCCTGCATACCACGATATTTCTCCAACAGTAGAAAAACTCACAAGTGAAGCTCCAATCAAGACCTTGTATGGATCCTCCTCCTTGTCTAGCTCCAATGTAAATCCTAGATGGATTCCCCTCTTGTATAGCTAGGGTGGTGTTGACGGGCGAAATTTACCACTCGTCAACTGGAGGAGTGAATCCGGTCTGGGGTTGTCTAAATAAAAAAATCCGTTTGGATTAATCCACTCCGACGGGTTTAGCGGCTCTGTTGGACGATCTAAGTCCTAGGAAAGTGAAAAAACTAAACTAAAGAAACTAACTAAGTAAAAACAACTGCTGCAAACCATATACAAATATTATATATATATATATATATATACAGTTTGCTAACTAATATCATAAAACAATAATCCTACTTATTAAATGTACAGTTATTGATATAATTAAATCTCTATTATATATACAGTATTCACAAAATGCAAATTTTGATCGAAATCTACAAAATCATATATGAATTGTGTTATGACAGCAAAGCTAGTATTTTTGATTTTTATAACTTTTATAAAAAAGAAATGAAATGACAGCTATCTAAGCTAAGCAATAAAATAACAATCCTAACTGTAAATCTAAACTACAGGAATGAATAATGAAACGTGTTCATATTATAAGAAATTTATATATTAACTAAACTAATTAAATAACACTAACAGACTGACCTGTAATAGTGTTTCCTATTCGTCCTGTGCACAGTACTCGATTTCGCTTTTTGATGCAGGAAACCCGCACCAGATTTTCCAATACTTTACGTAAACACAAAGCAACAATGCTCTGAGTGCTAATGAAAGAACAAGTAATATGTAGCAACAACAATTTTATAATTTACAAATGATTACATTAAGATAAATCTCACTGCAAAGATTTGTATATAACTGCTCATTTAACAAAGAAGATTAACTTTCTGTTTATTAAATTGAAACAAGATAATTGTTGTATGTAAAGTGAGAGACATAAAATATGGACACTATTTAAATCCCATCACATCAACCTGTAACAAATTATGATATCTAAAGTAGTAAAAAATTTGATTACAAATTGAAATGAACAAAAACTTGAACGAAAGTATGATATATTGAAGCTAAAGCCATACAAAACATCTACTTTCATTCGAGTCTGAATAATCATCCATCCATAGTCTCTATTCTCCAAGCAGTGATGATGTTTGTTTACAAAAATAATACATATATAAAGACCACAGGATCAAACATTCCTTATGGAAATTATCAAAACTGTTGCAAAAATTATGGGATTTGTTGGAGCCGCCCCTGTTTTTTCGCCTCACACAATTTTTGAATATTCTGATGCTTGAGATATAAAGTTGTTTTTCTTTCCCTTTTCCTTCCAAAGTCATAAAACTCTGAAAAAAGCTTTTGTTGCCTCAATAATAATGCTT
>JZKD02S1742753.1:92205-103370 GCA_000966675.3 Picea glauca
ATTGTTCCATTCAAAGGAACAACAGGCGTGCAAAAGGAACAACAATTGTTCCATTCAAAGGAATAGCAGGAGCGCAAAAGGAACAAAAATTGTTCCATTCAAAGGAACAACAGGCGCCCAAAAGGAACAACAATTGTTTTGTTCAAAGGAACAAAAGGCATGCAAAAGGAACACAAATTGTTCCATTCAAACCATCTGAATTTGTAGAAACCTAGTATGTATTTTTCTTGAATTCAAGGTTGATTCCTCATCAACTAAATTCATTTATGAGTTGGTTTATTTAAAAATTAAGTAATGGGTGGTCTGTTAATGTTATAAATTTCATTATGGTTTCCCAATTGTTTCTGCTGAATCATGACACATTCATTTCTCTACAGAAGACAGGGTATGGGTAATGAGATGAAGTGGGAGTTCGAAACAAAAAAGGGTGCTAATTGAGTTCATCATGGTTATCCTCCCTACTTTTGATTTCCTCGAATGACTGTCGAAAATAAAAAATAAAATCTACAGAAAACAAAATTATATACAATATATACAGTGTCAGCAGATTTCAATATTTATGGAGTTCGGGTGGCTAGATTGCCTTCCCAGCCAGCCAAAATTTGAATGGTAGGGTCCTTACTTACCTCCTGGTAGAAAGATTCTTTTGACAGTGGTGAATGATAGTGTCATAGCCAGTGTCCATTGACCTGAAATGGAGATCCGGACCCATCGATGGTGCTTAATGTAACTATGCCATTATCATGGACTTCACTGATTTCATATGGTCCTATCCATCGTGTCTATAAGTTTCCTGGAAAATCCTGAAATCTGGAATCATAGAGGAGCGCCCAGTCTCCTTTTTTAAATATTTTTTTCTTTATATGCTTATCGTGTCAGGTCGATCTCTATTGTTGAATAATGGTTGTGCACTCTACAACAGACATGCGTGCTTCATCCAATTCATTGATTTGTTGAAGGCATTGTTTGTGTGCTTTTGTAAGATCTAGTCCAATTTCCTAGGCCATCCTTAGAGTCTTGATTTTAAACTCAATTGGGAAGATGGGTTCTTTTCCATAGACTAAATGGTAAGGAGAGTAGCCAGTGGTATTACGCCATGTTGTGTAGTAATCCCATAAGGCGTTTGGGAGCTTAGAAGCCCAATTCTATCTATTTGTTGAGACAATCTTTGTCAGGATTGCCTCCAGGACTTTGTTGGTGCTTTCCACTTGCCCATTTTCTTGTGGATGATACAAATAAGTAATTCTATGTTTGATATGATAATTATCCAAGGTGGCATTGATTCTATGAGCTGTAAATTGTGACCCCCCATCAGTAATTACCTCTCTTGGTAGTCCATAGTGTATGAATAATTTGAAAAGAAATTTGATGGCTACTTCTTCCGTTTCATTTGGCAAGGCTTCTGCCTTTACCCATTTAGTCATGTAGTCCATTGCAACTAGAATATAGGCCTTCTAATTTGACTTTGTATTGAAGGGGCCAATGAGTTATAGTGCCCATCTCTCAAATGGTTATGTGACTACTTGTGCTTTCAAAGGAATTTCATCAGCCTGACCTGGTTTTCCCATCCATTGACAACTATCATAGGTTTGGACGTATTTCTTCACATCTATGAATATTGAGGGCCAATAATAGCCCATTTGCAGAATTTTGTGTTCAGTCCTGTGGTTTGAAAAATGCCCACCACAGGGCCTATCATGTCCATATTTTAATATATCATAGATTTTGTCATCTCGTATGCATCTGGAAATATGGAGATCAACTCCTGTATGGAAGAAATATCCGTTGATCCAGGCGAATCGTGCGCTACGTTGGACGATTAGTTTTCTTTCCTTTGATAAAAGATGTGTCGGTAATCTACCTTCTACTGGGTAATTTTCCATGTCAGCGTACCAAGGTGGATTTGTAGTAATGGAAAACAAATGCTCATCTGGAAATCAGTCTTCGACTTTTAAGGAGTCATATGTATTGGGTATGCAAGATAGGAAGTCTGCGACAAGGTTTTCTCTCCCGAGTCGATCTTTGATGGTGATATCAAATTCCTGCAATAATAACAACCATCGAGTGACCCATCCATTATTAATTGGTTTATTAGCTAGATATCTGATAGAAGAATGATCAGTATACAGAATGACCAGATAGTCTGTTATATATTGATGGAATTTATTGATGGCATGTATAACAGCTAAAAACTCTTTCTCTGTTACTATATAATTAAGTTCAACTGGATTAAGATTCTTGATAATAAAATAAATGGTGTAAGGTTTCTTCTCCTCCTCCTATATGAGGACAACGCCTATGGCAATATCTGATGCATCGGTGGAGATGTGGAATGGTATTTTCCAATTTTCCCCCCTCAACACCGGTGTTGTTGAGATCAACTTTTTGAGTCCTACAAATGCTACATCACACTTGTCAGACCACTAAAATTATACATTACCAGTCAAATCATGTAAAGGTGCAATGGTTCTTGAAAAATTTTCCATAAACTTACAATAATATCCTGAAGCGTCAAGGAAACTACGTACCTCGGTTTGTGTGTGTGGTGTAGGTAGATTAAGGATTACCTCTATCTTTGTTGGGTCTACCCTAATTCCATCTACAGAGATATAATGCCTTGGTACCACACCTTCTGTCATCATCATGTGACACTTTTTGTGGCTTAAACATAACCTGGTCACAATACATTGTTCTAGTATTTTCTCTAGGTTATTCAGTGCTTGATCAAATTCATCGCCATAAGGAGTGAAATCATCCATATAGACTTCAAGTCCTTCATTGATCAGATCATTGAATATGATCAAAATGTCCCTTTGAAAGGTGGTTGGAGCATTACAAATTCCAAAGGGTAATACTCTGTATGAAAAAGTGCCCTAGGGGCATGTGAATGTAGTTTTATCTTGATCTTTTGGGGCGATCTGAATCTGATTGTACCCACTAAAACTGTCTAGGAAAGAAAATAATTTCTTTCCTGCCAAAGTATCCAAGACCTGGTCAATGAAAGGCAAAGGAAAGTGGTCTTTTTTAGTGGCTTTGTTAAGTTCCCTGTAGTCAACATAGATGCGCCATTTCCCATTTTTCTTTGGGACGATCACTAATGGGGAAACCCAATGACTATCTGAGATGGGATATATAAAATTTATGTCCAACAATTTTTGTAATTCTTCTTTAATGATATCCCTGAGGTGAGGATTTAATCTTCTCTATGACTGTCGGATAGGCCAGACATCTTTTTCAACATAAATGTGGTGTGTACGGAGTTTTGGATCAATACCTTTCATATCAGAATATTCCCATGCGAAATCTTACTGGTATTTGGAGACGACATGAAATAGATTTTGTTGTTGTTGTTCATATAAATTGGCATTGATGTTTAGAGGCCTCCCGGGTGCAATCTCGACGAGTTTGTTGTTATGAACGGCTGTAGTTGGAATTTGTTGTTCCATTAAATATTCCAACAGGTCCCCCTGTGCTTCACAGTCTAGAACAACTTGGAGCATCCGACAGGTCGGGTTTCTCATGGTGGTTGGATTATTGTTAAACCCACTGATTAAGTCATCCTCTAGTTGGTTTTTAAGTTTGAGGGCTTCATCCTGCATAAGAGGGGATCGTAAATCCTTCTCTAGGTATCGTGGTGGTGGCAATTGTGGATATATGAAAGCTAGATTAGGTTTGGCAGGAGGATATAAAATAAGGTTCTTCATGATACCCCCTCTAGTGATTTTCATATTTCATGTTCGACATCCTATGTATGCATCTGTTGTTGCAGGCCATGGCCTGCCCAGTATCAATGGATGCCCTTCAAGTCCACCTTTTGGATTGATGATGAGGAAGTTCATTGAATATTCCCAAGAGTCGACGAAGATGGCTATATCATGTAATGTGCCAACTGCTCGAAATACCAATCAGTCTGCTAACTGCAACATTATTGTTGTGGGTTTGAAGGAGTTAAAACCCGGGGTATTGCAAGTTTCCATAGTCAGGATGTTGATGGATGCTCCCAAATCAACTAGTGTATTGGGAAAAGAGTAGCCCTGGATCTGAACTGTTACTATGGGATTCCTCAGATCTGCATATTTAACCAGATCTTGTCTACCTAAAATTAGATTAGATAAGGCTCCTACAACGCGGACTATTGATGATGGATTTTTAATTTTTCTGATGGGTTTTCTCCCACATAGCTCCTTGATTGTTTTTGCGTATATGGGGATGTNTCCATTAAACCATCTGAATTTGTAGAAACCTAGTATGTATTTTTCTTGAATTCAAGGTTGATTCCTCATCAACTAAATTCATTTATGAGTTGGTTTATTTAAAAATTAAGTAATGAATGGTCTATTAATGTTATAAATTTCATTATGGTTTCCCAATTGCTTCTGTTGAATCATGACACATTCATTTCTCTACAGAAGACAGGGTATGGGTAATGAGATGAAGTGGGAGTTTGAAACAGAAAAGGGTGCTAATTGAGTTCATCGTGGTTATCCTCCCTACTTTTGATTTCCTCGAATGACTGTCGAAAATAAAAAATAAAATCTACAGAAAACAAAATTATATACAGTATATACAATGTCAGCAGATTTCAATATTTATGGAGTTCGGGTGGCTGGATTGCCTTCCCAGCCAGCCAAAATTTGAATGGTAGGGTCCTTACTTACCTCCTGGTAGAAAGATTCTTTTGACAGTGGCCAATGATAGTGTCATAGCCAGTTTCCATTGACCTGAAATGGAGATCTGGACCCATCGATGGTGCTTAATGTAACTATGCCATTATCATGGACTTCACTGATTTGATATGGTCCTAGCCATCGTGTCTATAAGTTTCCTGGAAAATCCTGAAATCTGGAATCATAGAGGAGCGCCCAGTCTCCTTTTTTAAATAGTTTTTTCTTTATATGCTTATCATGTCAGGTCGATCTCTATTGTTGAATAACGGTTGTGCACTCTACAACAGACATGCGTGCTTCATCCAATTCATTGATTTGTTGAAGGCGTTGTTTGTGTGCTTTTGTAAGATCTAGTCCAATTTCCTAGGCCATCCTTAGATTCTTGATTTTAAACTCAATTGGGAAGATGGGTTCTTTTCCATAGACTAAATGGTAAGGAGAGTAGCCAGTGGTATTACGCCATGTTGTGTAGTAATCCCATAAGGCGTTTGGGAGCTTAGAAGCCCAATTCTATCTATTTGTTGAGACAATCTTTGTCAGGATTTCCTCCAGGACTTTGTTGGTGCTTTCCACTTGCCTATTTTCTTGTGGATGATACAGATAAGTAATTCTATGTTTGATATGATAATTTTCCAAGGTGGCAGTGATTCTATGAGTTGTAAATTGTGACCCCCCATCAGTAATTACCTCTCTTGGTAGTCCATAGTGTATGAATAATTTGAAAAGAAATTTGATGGCTACTTCTTCCGTTTCATTTGGCAAGGCTTCTCCCTTTACCCATTTAGTCATGTAGTCCATTGCGACTAGAATATAGGCCTTCTAATTTGACTTTGTGTTGAACGGGCCAATGAATTATAGTGCCCATCTCTCAAATGGTTATGTGACTACTTGTGATTTTAAAGGAATTTCATCAGCCTGACCTGGTTTTCCCATCCGTTGACAACTATCATAGGTTTGGACGTATTTCTTCACATCTCTGAATATTGAGGGCCAATAATAGCCCATCTGCAGAANTCCATTAAACCATCTGAATTTGTAGAAACCTAGTATGTATTTTTCTTGAATTCAAGGTTGATTCCTCATCAACTAAATTCATTTATGAGTTGGTTTATTTAAAAATTAAGTAATGGATGGTCTGTTAATGTTATAAATTTCATTATGGTTTCCCAATTGCTTCTGCTGAATCATGACACATTCATTTCTCTACAGAAGACAGGGTATGGGTAATGAGATGAAGTGGGAGTTCGAAACAGAAAAGGGTGCTAATTGAGTTCATCGTGGTTATCCTCCCTACTTTTGATTTCCTCTAATGACTGTCGAAAATAAAAAATAAAATCTACAGAAAACAAAATTATATACAGTATATACAGTGTCAGCAGATTTCAATATTTATGGAGTTCGGGTGGCTGGATTGCCTTCCCAGCCAGCCAAAATTTGAATGGTAGGGTCCTTACTTACCTCCTGGTAGAAAGATTCTTTTGACAGTGGCCAATGATAGTGTCATAGCCAGTGTCCATTGACCTGAAATGGAGATCTGGACCCGTCGATGGTGCTTAATGTAACTATGCCATTATCATGGACTTCACTGATTTCATATGGTCCTAGCCATCGTGTCTATAAGTTTCCTGGAAAATCCTGAAATCTGGAATCATAGAGGAGCGCCCAATCTCCTTTTTTAAATAGTTTTTTCTTTATATGCTTATCATGTCAGGTCGATCTCTATTGTTGAATAACGGTTGTGCACTCTACAACAGACATGCATGCTTCATCCAATTCATTGATTTGTTGAAGGCGTTGTTTGTGTGCTTTTGTAAGATCTAGTCCAATTTCCTAGGCCATCCTTAGAGTCTTGATTTTAAACTCAATTGGAAAGATGGGTTCTTTGCCATAGACTAAATGATAAGGAGAGTAGCCAGTGGTATTACGCCATGTTGTGTAGTAATCCCATAAGGCGTTTGGGAGCTTAGAAGCCCAATTCTATCTATTTGTTGAGACAATCTTTGTCAGGATTTCCTCCAGGACTTTGTTGGTGCTTTCCACTTGCCTATTTTCTTGTGGATGATACAGATAAGTAATTCTATGTTTGATATGATAATTTTCCAAGGTGGCAGTGATTCTATGAGTTGTAAATTGTGACCCCCCATCAGTAATTACCTCTCTTGGTAGTCCATAGTGTATGAATAATTTGAAAAGAAATTTGATGGCTACTTCTTCCATTTCATTTGGCAAGGCTTCTGCCTTTACCCATTTAGTCATATAGTCCATTGCGACTAGAATATAGGCCTTCTAATTTGACTTTGTGTTGAAGGGGCCAATGAATTATAGTGCCCATCTCTCAAATGGTTATGTGACTACTTGTGATTTCAAAGGAATTTCATCAGCCTGACCTGGTTTTCCCATCCGTTGACAACTATCATAGGTTTGGACGTATTTCTTCACATCTCTGAATATTGAGGGCCAATAATAGCCCATCTGCAGAATTTTTTGTCCAGTCCTGTGGTTTGAAAAATACCCACCACAGGGCCTATCATGTCCATATTTTAATATATCATAGATTTTGTCATCTCGTATGCATCTGCAAATATGCAGATCAACTCCTGTATGGAAGAAATATCCGTTGATCCAGGCGAATCGTGCGCTACGTTGGACGATTAGTTTTCTTTCCTTTGATAAAAGATGTGTCGGTAATCTACCTTCTACTGGGTAATTTTCCATGTCAGCGTACCAAGGTGGCTTTGTAGTAATGGAAAATAAATGCTCATCTGGAAATCGGTCTTCGACTTTTAAGGAGTCATATGTATTGGGTATGCAAGATAGGAAGTCTGCGACAAGGTTTTCTCTCCCGAGTCGATCTTTGATAGTGATATCAAATTCCTGCAATAATAACAACCATCGAGTGACCCATCCATTATTAATTGGTTTATTAGCTAGATATCTGATAAAAGAATGATCAGTATATAGAATGACCGAATAGCCTGTTATATATTGATGGAATTTATTGATGGCATGTATAACAGCTAAAAACTCTTTCTCTGTTACTATATAATTAAGTTCAACTGGATTAAGATTTTTGATAATAAAATAAATGGTGTAAGGTTTCTTCTCCTCCTTCTGTATGAGGACAACACCTATGGAAATATCTAATGCATCGATGGAGATGTGGAATGGTATTTTCCAATTTGCCCCCCTCAACACCGGTGTTGTTGAGATCAACTTTTTGAGTCCTACAAATGCTACATCACACTTGTCAGACCACTGAAATTATACATTACCAGTCAAAGCATGTAAAGGTGCAATGGTTCTTGCAAAATTTTCCATAAACCTACAATAATATCCTGAAGCGTCAAGGAAACTACGTACCTCAGTTTGTGTGTGTGGTGTAGGTAGATTAAGGATTACCTCTGTCTTTGTTGGGTCTACCCTAATTCCATCTACAGAGATATAATGCCTTGGTACCACACCTTCTGTCATCATCATGTGACACTTTTTGTGGCTTAAACATAACCTGGTCACAATACATGTTTCTAGTATTTTCTCTAGGTTATTCAGTGCTTGATCAAATTCATCGCCATAAGGAGTGAAATCATCCATATAGACTTCAAGTCCTTCATTGATCAGATCATTGAATATGATCAAAATGTCCCTTTGAAAGGTGGTTGGAGCATTACAAATTCCAAAGGGTAATACTCTGTATGCAAAAGTGCCCTAGGGGCATGTGAATGTAGTTTTATCTTGATCTTTTGGGGCGATCTGAATCTGATTGTACCCACTAAAACTATCTAGGAAATAAAATAATTTATTTCCTGCCAAAGTATCCAGGACCTGGTTAATGAAAGGCAAAGGAAAGTGGTCTTTTTTAGTGGCTTTGTTAAGTTCCCTGTAGTCAACACAGATGCACCATTTCCCATTTTTCTTTGGGACGATCACTAATGGGGAAACCCAATGACTATCTGAGATGGGATATATAAAATTTATGTCCAACAATTTTTGTAATTCTTCTTTAATGATATCCCTGAGGTGAGGATTTAATCTTCTCTATGACTGTCGGATAGGCCAGACATCTTTTTCAACATAAATGTGGTGTGTACGGAGTTTTGGATCAATACCTTTCATATCAGAATATTCCCATGCGAAAGCTTGCTGGTATTTGGAGAGGACATGAAATAGCTTTTGTTGTTGTTGTTCATATAAATTGGCATTGATGTTTAGAGGCCTCCCGGGTGCAATCTCGACRRGTTTGTTGTTATGAACGRCTGTAGTTGGAATTTGTTGTTCCATTAAATCTTCCAGCAGGTCCCCCTGTGCTTCACAGTCTAGAACAACTTGGAGCATCCGACAGGTCRGGTTTCTCATGGTGGTCRGATTATTGTTAAACCCACTGATTACGTCATCCTCTAGATGGTTTTTAAGTTTGAGGGCTTCGTCCTRCATAAGAGGGGATYGTAAATCCTTCTCTAGGTATCGTGGTGGTGGMAATTRTGGATATATGAAAGCTAGATTAGGTTTGGCAGGAGGATATAAAATAAGGTTCTTCATGATACCCCCTCTAGTGATTTTCATATTTCATGTTCGACATCCTATGTATGCATCTGTTGTTGCAGGCCATGGCCTRCCCAGTATCAATGGATGCCCTTCAAGTCCACCTTTTGGATTGATGATGAGGAAGTTCATTGAATATTCCCAAGAGTCGACGAAGATGGCTATATCATGTAATGTGCCAACTGCTCGAAATACCAATCAGTCTGCTAACTGCAACATTATTGTTGTGGGTTTGAAGGAGTTAAAACCCGGGGTATTGCAAGTTTCCATAGTCAGGATGTTGATGGATGCTCCCAAATCAACTAGTGTATTGGGAAAAGAGTAGCCCTGGATCTGAACTGTTACTATGGGATTCCTCAGATCTGCATATTTAACCAGATCTTGTCTACCTAAAATTAGATTAGATAAGGCTCCTACAACGCGGACTATTGATGATGGATTTTTAATTTTTCTGATGGGTTTTCTCCCACATAGCTCCTTGATTGTTTTTGCGTATATGGGGATGTMTTGAAGAGCTTGCAAGAGTGGAATCTTGATATATAAATTCTTGAKTTCCCCTACAAGGTCGAAGTTGGGATATACGGTCGGTTTTCCTATCATCAATCTTTTAGGGAACGAAGGGGAGGGTGTTGCACCCTTATCGGGATCTTGTGATTCGACTGTGTTCCCCCCCTGCTCGATTTATTCTATTATTACCATAGTCAAAGGTGTTATTGCTGGTTGTTTCTCTTGCCCTTGAAAAACTTCATTTTCTTCAGGAGAGATTATTTTTCCCGACCTTAATCGTAGTTCACTGCACCCTACTAAGCTAATCCTTCCTTCTCCATTTTCCATAATCTGGATGAGCTGAACCGGTCTTTTATTTGTATTTGGGTGTGGTTGGTATGGTAGTTGAAGGCACAATTGGGATTGTGGATTTTGGGACAATTGAAATGGGGCTTGTAACGTAGGCTAAGTTTGAGGGGCCATCCGCATGGGTTGATTATTTATCCCCACGGTACGCTGCCAATTTTGATTCCAATTTGGGTTTTGGGCAGTCATGTTGGGCCACTTTGAAGGGTAAATGTTTTTATTAGATTTTTTCCAGGATGAGGTGGGATATTGTTAGTTAGGCCAAGTAGAAGTTGTAGTTGGCTGATTTTGCCAAGCAGGGATTGCAGCGGGCTAGTTTTTCCAAGTGGGATTTGCAGGGGGGTATTGTTGGGGTTGCCAGTTTTGATTAGTAAATGGCTAACCTTTCCATGTGTACTAGGAGTTTGTTGGTTATACTATCCAAAGAAGAAAGAGAAAAGGTCTTGCAATGTATTTGGGGGTTGATTCTGCCATTGACGGCGTTGAGCCATCATATATAATGGTTTTGTTTCTTCTTCTGCTTCCCTAAAGACATCTTTCAGTCCAGCAAGCAATGGGCATTGTTCTGTGTCATGATCCTTGGCACAGATAGCACAAACCCAGACTGTGTCCAAATGGAAATCCCTTGGACCATGTTTTCTTCTACACCTATGGAAAAATATGGCTAACGTTTGTTCTGCTTCTATTTTTTTCTGTTTGGCCTGCAACACATCCAATTGTGTAGTTAGAGTGCTCAGAATGTCTATTTTAAAGTTTTCTAAGAGATTACCAACTTCAAATCGAGTAACACCCCCGCTGGTAATGTTGTTATTTCTGGTGAAGGGGGTACGTATCCCTGATCTGGTCCGTGAACTTCCTCTTGAGCACCTGATGCACAATAGGACAATTTCATCATAAGTTTCTTGATAAATATCACCTTCTCCCATTAAATTCAAATTCTCTACCCATTCATCTTTCATACCTTTAATCAGAGTTTCCTTAAGTACTTCCCTTGGTAGTGTGCCATAGGGTGATCTTTGTAAATTATATTGAAATCTCTCTACATATTCTTCTAATGATTCATTTTCTTTTGTAGTCATTTGAAATATTTCATCTTTGAAGTCTCTG
>JZKD02S1742764.1:0-16148 GCA_000966675.3 Picea glauca
CTATAGAAGTATCCACTTAACCACTTTGTCCACTTAGCCACTTTGTCCACTTAACCACTTTGTCCACTTAGCCACTTTTTCCACTCAACCACTTTTTCCACTTAACCACTTTATCCAAAAATAGTAAACTCCCCAATTCTAGTTGCAACTAATTTATTTTTAATTGTTTTCTTGTTGCAACCACTTAACCCATGACTAACCACTTTGACTGGTTAACTTATTCTAGAATCTTTTAGAATACTTTGACTTCTTTGACCTTCTAGAGGATTCTATATAACTCATTAAGGTTCTCCAACTTCACATGGATATAATTCTCTAACCCCGAGGAGTTATGTGATGTTCCACATATCACTAGAAATGGCATGACATACCCTATCCATCTAGAATAGTCTTACCTATAAATTCACCAATATTCATGCCTTTATACATCAATCAAATTGAAGTCACTTAATCATACTATTGGGGCTACCAGAATTTTCTACTGGACTTTCTCCAAGGGTTGACATCAATGAAAACCAACCTAATTAATCAATAGTTGATGTGACATGCTAGATACAGTGACAAGTTGACATGTTATAGGTTGATGTGACAGAGACAGTGATAGTGACAGTGACAGTGGTAGTGATAGTTGGTCTACATGTGTATTTCATGGAGGTAGGATGTGGAAAGGAAAGGGGTTTGTAGACTCATTCCGGTTGGTTTCAAAGAAAACAGGGAGTTGGATCTTCCTTTAGGTTGGAGCCTGAGAATCAGGGGGTTATATCCTCCTTCTGGTTGGAGCCAGAGAATTTAGGTATTTTTATCTTCCTTCAGGTTGGTGCCTATAAATTAGGGGGTTGGTGCCTCCTTCCAGTTGGTGCTAGATAATTTGGAAGTTTGTTCTTCCTATGAATGTATTCTTGATACATAAGAAAGCATTTCATGGTTTTCTCTTGTTTGGATTTCCACGTAAATTCTAGTGTACTGTGTACTTGATGTGATGTTATTTATTTTTATATGCTCATGATATAATGATGATATACTGTTAATTAAGTTGATTTGTATATATTGTGGTTAAAAGTGGTAAATGTTCTCATACTGATTCACCCCCCTATGAGTATTCCAAAATTGGTATCAGAGTAAGTCTTTTCAGGAAATAGTTTAACCACTGTAAGGAAGATCATGGAGAGAAAAAATTTGTATAGAAATGGAGTACCACAATTCGATGGTCATAATTTCCTGCAATATGAGATATGGAGCATTAGAATGAAATTTTTTTTACAGGAACATGGATATGATGTTTGGTACTCAGTTGTTACAGGATACTCTGGTTCAAAGAAGCCAAAGACTACAACTAAGATAGAATTGAAAAAGAACAACAAAATTGCAATGGATTTCATCATGGAAGGATTACCTGATTCGATGAAAGTCAAAGTGGGGAAATTTTCATTAGCCAAAGAACTTTGGGATACGCTACATAATTTCTACTCAAAAGAATCCCATTCTACCACAAAGACATAGAGAATTAAATAAAGTTAAGGTACATAAAAAGAAGAAATATGCTCATCATGCCAGGCAGATTCAAAGGAAGAAGATTGTGAAGAAGGAATAATAGACCTTGAAGTAGATTTAATCAGTTCTTTAGATGAATTGACAAAATAAAGGAAGAAGATCAAGTCTCTTGAGGAACAATTAGTCAAGAATAATTCTCAAGAAAGTTTGAAAGAATCCCAACAGGTCATCGCGAAGCTAAAATCTCAACTAGAAGAAGCCAAAGTGATTGAAGAAGCTCTCTCGAGTCAATTGAATGAAAAGCAGTGTTTGGAAGCCAAAATGACAACACAAATAAAGGAAGCAAAGAAGAGAGAGAACATTTTGATATATCATCTCAAGGAAAGAACTAAGGTTTTAAACCAGCTTGAAGAAAAATTTGGTCAAGAAGAAAGTAGACTTGAAGAAGAAATAATCACATTGAAAACCAAACTTGAAGAAGCAAAGAGAATGGAAGAAGTCATGAAGATTCAGATGATGAAGAAAGAATAAGAGGTTTAGAAGCTTGAAGAATAAGTTGTCATATTGTGAGTTAAAATTTTCAAGCTCATCAAGAACGTTGAAGAGAGAAAAACATCCACATCATCAGTAAAGGAAGCTGAAGAGAAAAGTTATAGGTTACAGGAAGGGAAAAATGAAGAGAAACCTAGGAGTTATGCATAAGTCATCAAAGATTCTATGAAGAAGAAATAATGCAATCCCCTAAAGAAGAACATTCAAGAAGTGTATAAGACTCAAGAAGAAGATTACAAAAGAGACAAATATCAAATAAGATCCTCTACATTCAAACAATAGAGAAGATTCAATATTGATGATGGAATCAACATAAGAGAAGATCGTGATTAGTCGAGACATGAATTCATAAGGACTACATCACAAAGAAGATCATTTAATCCTAGGTATCAAAATTTCTTTTATGGTTATTTTTTTAATTGTACTAACTTTGGACATAAGGTTGTAGATTGCAGAGCATATGGAATAAGTGATACTTAGGCCCCAGATAACATTGAATGTTACAAATACCACAATTATGGTCACATAGCTCGGAATTGTAGAAACATGATATAGCCCTCCATGAAAGAAAACATCGATTTCAGATACATGAAGGTTTGGAGAAGAAAATAAAGACAAGAAGAATAGGTAAATAAAGAACAAGTCCCAGAGATCGCATGATTCACAGTCGTACAAGAAAGAAGAGAAGAAGAGAAAGAAAATTCCCAAGAAGTTGTACTCTTAGGAATTGTAGTGCAATATCATAAAGAATCCAAAGGAGAAAAGGAAGAAGTTAGAGTTAAGGAAGATGATGAGTCTACATATGGAGAGGAACATTACTCTGCATTAGGGAAGATTCCTCCATAGTTATGAGCCATCCAACTTGAAGACTCCCAACATTATGAATGTTGAACAGGGGGAGTCTATGCAGTAGCTACTACAGATCAAAGAACCATCCTTTGAGCAGTTTGAAGTATTTGCAGAGACAAATTCAAAGAAATTAGATAGTAGAAGTACATAGTGATACATGGGTCAACATTTTGTACAATTGAGTAACAAAGTTATGAATAGTTAGTGACATATGGGCAGAGATGGATATTTAGAAGGTACAAAAATCATTGGTCAGAGAAGATACATAACAATGTATTTACAATTGGAAATGGTTTTCCATAGAAAGGTAAGCAGTAAAAGGCACAACAAAACAGGTAAAGAGAAATAGTCAGCAAAAGCTAAATCATCACAAGAAAATCATTGAACTGTATGGTCAAGTGAACATGACAAGTGAATGATGAAATCAAGTAATGAATTATTTTTATATATGTCAGAGAGTTACAAGAGGAATCACCAATGGACAATTAACAATAACTAAAAGAGAGGAAAGGAAACATATACGAGTATCCCTTCATTGATATACATAACATCTTGCAGAGAAGTCAAGGGAAGAAAAATCATCAGAGAAAGAGATCTAGAAAGAAAGACTAGAAGCATGTAGACATGGGGAGACATATTGATAGGGGGAGTTATCCTTTTACCCATGATTACAAAAGAGAAGAGAAAGAACAAAGGCATGAAAATAGAGAGAACGAATAGATGCATGAAGACAAGGGGGAGAAACCCCCAGGAGAGAGACCCTTTTCCATTGATGTCAAAGCGGGAGAGTGAGAAACATTAATGAGGAGCAATAGTCACGGGGGGAGCATGAGTGTTGGAGCATCATTGTTTCCATCAGTGTTGCAATCAATGTTGGTGTTGCCATAAATGCCAAAGGGGGAGATTGTTGGACAACTGGTTTGGACAGTTGGTTGGTCATTGATTTCAACCCTTGGAGAAGTTTGGAATCCCTAGAGAGGTGCTTGATATTGATGGTGAGTTAGTTTTCATTGATGGAGTGGTGGACGTCAACAAATGTTTTGGGTGCATTTTATGAAGTCTACATGAAGCCCTAGAAGTTTGGTTATGGTACCTGAATTTGGTTGAGGAATACAGAAATGAAGAACAATGTAAATGAAGGTAAGACACTCGTAGATGGATATTCTTTGTCGTGACGTTTTCGGTGATAGGTGGTATGTCATGTGGTTCCTCACGATTGAGGAGTTATGAGGTCATGAAGTTGGAAGCCCAAACGATGGGTTAAGAATCCCATAATTTGTTGCAATATGGGTTAAGAATCCCATAATTTGTTAAAATATGGGTTAATAAGCCCCTAATTGGTTGCAAGTCGTTAATGAAAGGGTAAAGTGGTTGTAACAAGAAAGTTCAAGAATCCCTAAAGTTAAGGAAAGAGGTTACTTAAAAAAAGTATATATACACCTCAAGACGTCACTCATAAGTACATTCACACACACATTCTATTGAATATCTTCTATGTGATTAAGTGATTCTCATACGAGGTAACCAAGGAGATCTGAGTTGAATTTCATAGGGAAGATGAAGTAAACAAGGGTGAAATTACAAGGGAGGATGAAGTCTTGTGATGATGTGTTCTAAGGTATGTTATTTAAAGGTCATCTTACCATTTTCGTTATAACTTTTTTTGTAGAATGATTCAGATAGTGAAAATTAGAGGAGTTTGAGAAGACATGTCCAGGTACCTGTGGTAAAAAATTTAGCTTCCAGGTCATTTCATTTTCTAAGATACACTATGTGGAAAATAGGTGTATTGACTAGTCCTAAAACTAGTCTCAAACATGTGTTCCAGGTAAAACAGTCATAACATTTTCATAGATGATCTAAATTCGGTGAGACCAAATGCATTGTATAGAGTATAGTCCTTAGTATGTTGTGTATGATTTTTAGAGCTAGATATCAAATATTCCGTGTGTGGCATGCTATACAAGTTCTCTCTCTAGAATAAGCTAGAATTCAACAAGGCCTGTCATTTTTGCTATAACTCCTTTTCTGGGATGTTCCAAGCAATGAACTTGGAGGAATTGTAGAGAAGATATTGAATAATATTATGTACAAATTTCATACCTTTATTCATTACAGGTATGGAGTTATGATTGTTGAAAGTTGGGATTTGTGACTAATCCAAAAACTAGTCTCGTGAGACTAAGGTAAAGTTTGATGAAGATATTATTTTCTTATTATCGAAGTTGAGGAAGGTTTGCAAGTCTGTGATCACATACACCAGGTCTATTACATAGTTACATGTATTTTTATATGCATTTTTTTAGGGTTACATGTTGATGATGTTATGGTGCATGCTTGAGGCAAGTCTTTGATATATTGTTGAGGCATTGGCGCATGCTTGAGGCACATATTAGGTGCATACTTGAGGCATATACTTGGTATATGATATTGGTTGTTTGGTACTTTTTTGAGGCACTTCATCGATGATATATTATGGTACATAGTGTATGGCATGATTGATACATATCATGAGGGATTTGGTGCATGGTTGATGCACGGTTTGGTACAGGTGTTGGTGCATGGTTGATGCACTATTTGATACAGGTGTTGGTGCATGATTGATGCATTTGTTGTGGTAGAAGTTGTGGTACACAGTTGATTCTTAGTATGGTATAGGTTGATGGCGTGGTACATGATTTGGTACGTGGTTTAGACACATACCTTGTGATGGTATGTTGGTGATCTTGGTACATTCTTGGTAGAGGCATGTGTTGATGATGTTGGACATCTAGTTGAGAGGTCTCCTCTATATATGATCCATGTGAGAGGATCTGGTTGAACATCAGTGACATTGACAGGTTGGAAAGGTTGATGTGATGAGTTGACAATAACAAGTTGATGTGACAGGTTGGATACAGTGACATGTTGATAGGTTACAGGTTGATGTGACAAAGACAGTGATAGTGACAGTGACAATTGGTCTACATTTATATTTCAGGGTGGCAGGATGGGGCAAGGAAAGGGGGTTGTAGCCTCCTTCTAGTTGGTTCCAAAGAACATAGGGAGTTGGAGCTTCCTTTAGGTTGGAGCTTGAGAATCAGGGGGTTCTAGCCTCCTTCTGGTTGGAGCCAGAGAATTCAGGGAGTTGTAGCTTCCTTCAAGTTGGTGCCTCCTTCCAATTGTTTCTAGAGAATTTGGAAGTTGGTTCTTCCTATGAATGTATTCTTGATATATATAAGAAAACATTTCGTGGTTTTCTCCCGTTTGGGTTTCCACGTAAATTCTGGTGTACCATGTACTTGATGTGATGTTGCTTATGTTTATATGCTCATGATATAATGATGATATATTGATGATTAAGTTGAAGTTTATATGTTGTGGTTAAAAGTAGTAAATGTGCTCATACTGATTCACCCCCCCTCAATATTCCAACAACATTAATGGCTCATCCTTTAATACAATATTGTCTTTTTGTTTCTACTAAGATTTATTGACATGACATTCATGGATTGATGATTCTACTAAGATTTATTGTCTTAGATTATATGTATTCATCGATGCACATAGTAAAATGACTAAAAATAGTGATATAAGTTATCAAGATGCACTTGACATTCATTTTTTGTAGGAAATAAAAATAGAGCACAAATGCAATGAAGAGTGTTCAAAAGTACCCAAGGTAATTGTATTTCTTTCTCTGTGCATTTTTCTATGCAATCATTTTCTCATACTTCTGCATTTTTCCCTTTGCAAATGACCCATACTAATGGTTCATAATAGTTTCACCTACAATATCAACTTCGACCTTGGTAATGACGATGATGAATGGCCATAACAACAAGACAACAATGACAAAATTTCATCGTTTTTGGGCTACTACAACCATGCATAGTCATCATTATCCGAGGTTGAATTCAAGACTACATGAAACACTTCTCCATAGAAATGGTATATTTTTTTAAAGGGTAGAATTGAATAACTATTGGGCATGGTTTGGATTGTAAATTCCCCACTTAACGCCAATTAATTGACTCCCAACTATCATTTTTATTCACCAAAACTTAAGTAAATTAAAATAGGGAAATATTCTTGAGAGGCTTACTTTTGATATCTAAATGTCAAAGCAATGCCATATAAACATCATTTTTTACCCCAAATTTAGTAGTGTTTGGTATCAAAATGGATGATCTTAGGTTGTGATTGTTCAAACAAGTCATCCTACCATTTTTGCTCTAACTTGTTTTTGAGAATATTTTCAATGAGTGAAATTTTCAAGATGCATAGAAGACGTATCAAAGTACATTGGGTAGAAATTTTAGATTTTGATTCACTATACTTTTGGAGTTACATGCTACATAATTTAGGGTCTTTGTCTAGTCCTGAAAATAGTCGCAAACAACTATTTTTGGTAAAACAATCATATATGAAGAGAGAGAGAGAGAACCCCATCAAGTGCCACCAACGTATTTGGAAACAATACATACTAGAGTGTTTCAGGTCAAAATTTCATAATCATATTTGCAAAATTGGATGTGTGGCATATTGATAAGTTTGTTCTCTTGAAGGGTGGAAAAATGGGCAAGTTTTGAGAATAGTTTTTTCTTTACACATCACAATTTAAGTGAAATTTATGGCATTGCAAAAAATACATGTTAATATATTACAACTCAAAAGTTTAGACTCATCATGTGCACAATTTTTGGAGTTACATCAGGTCCAACTTCAATTTACAAGAGAATTCCTAAATCATTGTTTTAAAATTTATGTTAACTTAAAATTAGTATATAAATTTTGATTGGAAAGTCCAATTGATATGATTCAAAATCCATTGGAAAGAGGAAATAAAAATTAAAAGGTTTGTAAAATTAATCTTACAAATTGGGATAAATAAAGAGTGTGGAAGAATTATAATCTAATAATTTTAAGTTAGAACCCAAATAAGAACAATATCTATGCTCAATGGAGATGTAGATACAATTAATCCTAAGAAATAGTTGAAGTTGGATATATATATATATAGAGTTTTAGAAAAATTTCTTTACAATCTATTGGAACATAAAAATAACAAAATAATTATTTTATTATTAAAATTGGATAACTCAAAATTGGTTTCAAGAAATAATAACACTCATCATCGTTGTAATATTAAAATTAAATATTTTTATTATAATTAATTAAATGATATATTTATACTTATTAATTAAAATTAACAAAATTAATTTAGTTGAAAATAAAATATAATAAACTTAATGAAAACGATGATTCAAATAAACATATTTCGTTTAATTTATCGATAAAGTTAAAAAAATATTGAACCATTCATTAAAGTTCCATAATTATTACTTGTTTTTTGAATGACATATTCTTAAAGAAAAAATAGATTCTAGTGTACTATGAATTTTATAAAATAAATAGATATATTTAAAAAAAATTATCTACTAAATTCTCATTATAGATATATATAATATATAAACGAAGTCAATATTATTTCTTTCTTCTTAAGGAGTTTGAATAGTGGTTGTATAGCCTTTGGTGTTAGTGTTTACATGCTCGTTCATGTAGATTTCAATGTATGGCAAAATCGATCATAGTTATATTATAATAATATATTAATAATATAATACTATTATATAAAGTGGACGTTAATCATTATAAATTATAATGTGTAATATTAATATTAATTTTTAATATTAATATAAAATGTAGATTTCAATGTATGGGAAAATCGATCATAGTTATATTATAATAATATAGTAATAATATAATACTATTATATAAAGTGGATGTTAATCATTATAAATTATAATGTGTAATATTAATATTAATATAATATTTATATGTAATGAAAATTTATTATAAAAATATTTTATTAATAATTTATAAATAAAAATATTATATAAACATATCTCGAAGCAAAAATTGAATTCATTGTGTGAGTTTGAGTGTCATCACAAAGGCATGTGACACAGAACAACTATGTTGCCAACTCATGAATATAATAATAATATGAATTCATTTTGCAAAATTTCCTCAATCTTATCAATGTTTTTTATACTTCATTCTTTATATGATTTGACACGACTATTAGAAAAAGATTCATGGTGGGTCAAATTTTCATGTTTAAATAATGTATTTATTAATATCATCTTTGATGCATGCCCACTGAGAACAAACTCAACATGTGAAATCTTTATAAGACAAAAAAATATTATGTGAAAATGTCAATCCACAACAATGTATTATGTATTCGTTTTGCTTAATGTAAAGTGCGGAGCTATGATTTTCCACTTCTCATTATCATGGTTTACTTTAATATCGAGAGGTGTGAAACTCAACCAACACTCATATTACTAAGATCTTATGTCGACCTACATTTGAAATTAAGTCATGTATTTATCTTGCACACAAAAGTCAATTGATATAATTAGACAATACCTAATGTGGTTTCTTTTCAATTATAACTTTAATTACCTACCTACCTATTCACAAAGTTCCAACACTATGACTTAGGCACATGTCTATGTTCACAAATGCACAAACCAACTAACTACCTACCTACCTAATCACAATGTTCCAAAGGCACATGTCTATGTTCACAAATGCACAAACCAACCAACTACCTACCTACCTAATCACAAAGTTCCAACACTGTGACTTAAGAACATGTCTATGTTCACAAATGCACAAACCAACCAATAATCACAAAGTTCCAACAATGTGACTTAGGAACATGTCTATGTTCACAAATGCACAAACCAACCAACAATATTGTGATTGACAATATTGCATTTCCTAACCAATAATTTAGACAAATATTGCTTGGAGTATTACAAGATTGGAGTAAGAATGTAATGTGACAAGATTGGAGTAAGAATATGACATCAATTGGATTACGTAATTAACTATATAAATTATTTTTATGTGTAGATTATTTGAAATATAATTATTTTTCTTTATCTCTTTTTTTAAATAAAAGAGATTGTATTACTTTAAAGAAACATCAAGCCAATACATTGTTCAAAGTTTGCCACCTGTTCTGTCACATGCATGGAAATCACAATATGTGGCCTGGAAGAAAATATAGACATGGTTGTTAATAGAAACCAAGGTTTTAACAAACAAAAACAATTGACTGTAACTGATTCTTGTAGAACAAAATGAAATAAAAACTAAAGGTGCGACGAATCCGGGAGTCCATCATTGTTGTAAGTGAAAACAAACAGTTGGTTGCAAGTCAGACAATGCTTCTGAGTCGGTGCACCGAATAGGGAGTCGAACAAGAGGTCCATGCAGCGACTAAGGATGCTCTAATTGTGGAGTTAGTCCTCCAGGTTCCGACGCATCTCAAAGATCAACTGAAGGTGGTCATCCAAAAAACGTTGTGGGTTGAGAAAGGGATGCTTAATGCTCTGAACCATTTCCTCATGTGGTATTGTTGCTGCATCAAAATAAGTTGGTGGAGTCTCTTCCATGGCCAACCCGTGGGTGGCGTTTCATGTTGTTCAATCTTTCAGTGAGTTGGGGGGGATTTCTTCCTCAACCACACAGTTGCTTGGCTCCATTGTGGGGTGAGAAAAGGGGTTGATATTGTTTAAGGGATATGGTAATGCTTCGGTAGTTTCTAGCTTGTAAGGAGGAATTTCTTCCTCAATTGGGAAGCCCCCTGAATCAAGCGTGGTGTTAGAGAGGTGAGGAGGAGATTTCAGGATGTTGAGAGGGGGCTGGGGAATCTCAAGGCAATTCTGGTCAGAGGGGGGGGGGGTCTAGCAAAGTTGGTTGGTGGAATAGAGGGCAGCGAGGGGTCTGGGAGATTACGTCAGGCTATGAAGTTGTAATAAGTCGACCCTCGTTTGGGCTCTCCTCACTCTCTCGGCATGGTGGAGTTACAATAGGGAGGGAGGAAGAGAGGCAAACCAATAATCTGTTCTAGCGAAGAGCAGGCTATGGGCACGGTGCAGGTGAGGAATAGACGGAAAATAAACACCAACAAGGGGAGGGAAGCCTCTAGACAAATAACATATTTCCTGCAGGAAGGAGGCTTGGAATGCCAAAAGAAAATGAGAGCCAAAAGAAAATGCGGAATGGGAGAATGCATGTTGTTAGTGTCATTATTTTCAAGGTAGGGTTATAGATTTGTCAAGAGTTTACAAAGTCATGCTTTGGTCTTGGGAAGAACAATGCATTCCAAAATTGAGTCATTGAGTGTGTATGTTTTCAAAGAGTTTTGTCTCATAAAAGTTTTCAAGTTCTTTGGGTCAGTGGTCTAAAATTGTTGCTATAAACTCTAAAATGGTATGTCAAAAAGAGTAAATTCATAAAGTCTAGGTGAAAGGTTTTTGCAAGGGATGTCATGGAACATAATGACACATTATTAAATATAGAGAGTCATCAAAGTTCATCATGTCATTTTTGTTATGTTTCAAAATGATTTCCGTACTTGGCTTGCAAAAAAGTGCACACGTTGTGCAAACTCGCTGCGCAAATTGCTTGGTGCTACCCAAACAATCATGTCATCCTAAATGGTCCAATCACATTTCAAATCAAATTTTCTCGGCATATCCATATCTGTTTCCTCCTATTTTTCATTGCAAAAGACCCTCTTCCATCAATCAGACCCCTCTCCTTCAACAAATTCAAAATACCCCGTTTGGTACAAAAACTTTATCTAACTTGCTATGCAAGCTCTATATGCCCACTACCCAAATTTCATACAACAATTATACGCTACACATCCTCTGTTTCCCAAAATTTCGCTGCACAAAGACTGAAGGGTTTTGTTTTATGTCTAACAAGTATCATGTGCCTATATTCATGAGATCTAGAGACTAGTTTATCATATTGATGAGTCTTTTGATATAATTGAGTAAACCCTAATCTTGTTTTCTGATGTGTAAAGTTCTTTGTCAGATCATTATCCATTGAAACTCCTAGTCCTTACCAGTCTCATTGTTTTTTGTTACATCTGTAGCATGGCAACTCAAGAGAAAAATAAATACAATAAAGGAGGTAGTGTGCTAAGATGTGAGCCACAAAGTTTAAAATTGGTAAATTTTGATCCAACATTTAGGGTTTCCTTTGAACAAGATGGGTGCATGAGGTTTTGCAAAAAGATTCAAGGGTACAATGTGTAGTTAACGAAGGACTTTTCCCTCAACTTCAATGGTGCCTAGACGAGGATTGTTGATATTTTTCCAAGTATCAGAGGAGACAATAGTTGTTGCAATTGAGATTCCAGTTTTGGAGTGGTTTAAATGTATGCCTCTTGATCCGGTTTTCTACATTGATTTCTTGAAACCCAAGTACAAAAAGAAGAAGTTTGGTGCTACTATTCCAAGAGAATGCATATTGGAGAATTATGAGAAGTTTTTAAGAGTGGTTCAACTATATTTGATTTGTGAGGGAAGATTTGATAGAGTATACAATATCATATAAGGCTTTTAATGCATTTCACAGGAAATAATCTTTTGAATTTACCTTTTTACCTATACAAAATCTTGTGTAAAATGTCAGATAGAGTACAGGCTAGGTCTGATCAACTTAAGACCAGTTTGTTTCATTTCTCGTTGGTAAATTTACTAGTGGTGGAAGAACTCAATAAATTGAATAGATATTGGGACTCTTTCTTAGCTTCAACAAACATCCTTTTAGACCCCAAAGGAGACACCCCCTCATCTGCTGATAAAGTGGCTTCTAAAGATTCAAGTGGGAAAGATAAAAGGTCTACAGAACAAGGCATAGGGAAAGGAAAGGAAATTGAAGACCCTTCACCAAGCCAACAAGTTAAGAAGAAGGGTAGAAAGCTACACTTTACTGATGAGGTAGATGAAACACAAAAAATGAGTAGTTCAATCACAAGGTCATCTTCCAAAAGACTACCTGTACCTACCCTGCATACACAATTTGTTGAACACTCAATTCAAGAAGTGGATAAAGATCAGGTGTAGTCAGGAGAGAAAGACAAAATAGTCATAGAGTTACAAGATCAGCTTAAAGAAGATCATCATGTCATAGCACAATCCTATCATGAAAACAGGGAGATGAAGAGGAAAATGGTTGAGAGGGTTTCTAACATTCAAGCACCACAGGATGAAATAGGTTCAAATAAGGAATCCGTTTCAAAGGTTCCAGAAGGTTCTAAAGGGAAAGAAATCGGGAAAATTCCTAAAACAATGGATTTTACTAAACCTATAACCCCTTTAAGAAGATCCTCATCCAGAAATATAAGTTCAGAATACAAGTTTGTACAGGAAACACATGCACATGGCTAGCCTATATCAATTGAAAAGAGTCACACTTCACGTGGAGAGGGTGAGAAAACTATCAAGTGGATAAATAAGAAATTAAGGGAAGCTCAAGATATAATTGTTCATCTCTGGGAAGAGAGCATAATATCATAACTAAAGTTTGAGAGACGCTTTTAGGAGTGTGGACCATCCATAAAAAATGCTTGTGTAGCTCTCACAAATGCCCATTCAAAGTTGAGAAGAAATGCAATTTTGTTTATGCAAGTGAGAAACCTGAAAAGACAAAATGTGCCATTGAGAAAGGATAATAGGTCTCTAAAACTAAGGATAAAGGTTAATGATGAAGCTAGGGGAAAATTAGACCTACTTGTAGAGGTGGTTGAGATATAGATTTTAGGTTTTCACAATTTTTCTTTTTGATAAACCAAGGGATAATCTGTTTTGAATTTTGTCTAGAAAAGCAACATTGTACAGAGCTTACGTAGCGATCTCACGCTATGCAAGTGTTGTAAGTACACAGAGGGTTAAAGGACAATGTGTAATTCTTGATGGATGATACAACAATAATTTTCATCCTCCAACAATGTTGCATCAACCACCTAAATCAATTTTATTGAAGAAAACAAGCACGCTGTGTAAACTTGCTACACAATTGTTGTAGGTTGCAGTTACATAGCGAACTACAGTAGACCGCTACACAAATGTGTCAGCGAGCCTAGTTAGCATTCAAATCAGCATCATATTCATCTCCAACTGTACCAGATGACTCACATCAGCTTCAATGTTGAAAATATACTGGATAATCTTTATTTTCAAGAATATTGTTATGCATTAAATATGGTCAAAGCGAACTTCTATTTTTAGCAAGTAGTCTAGAGTTTGTTCCTTTTTTTTATGTAATCAGATCCATAATTAAAGGATAGTAGTGAAGTTTGACTTCTCTAGCCTAGGGATGTAGTTTTCTTATATATTTGATCATTTTGAATGTAAAAGAGGTTGGCAGAAGCATAGAGGAGATTTGTTTTGAGCATTTTGTAATCTCTCTAAATTATAATGGAATATTAGTCAAAAGTCCAGAGTTACTGTTACCAGAGATTCTTGTGATGATGTTTTTGAAGTGTGTCCCTTTCTATGTGTATGTATGTAACTCTTATCTTAGTTTTCATTTAAATGTGTGTTCTTCAATGTTTTATTGGAAAGTACATGATCAGAATTCATCCCTGTTTGATGCTCTAATTCATAGCAATTAAAAATTCCATAAATTTCCTCTAAAGTTGCATTAAGAATTCATCCTCAGTTAGATTCTCTTAGTGTAATGGGATGTTGAATTCCCTTTTATACCACCATGCTGCTACAATATTTATTGACTGATAAAACATCATCTACCTTACCTCTATTTCCTTGATAGCTCTACTACCAATCACTAATTGTTCCCTTTGTAGTAAATTTGACTCCATGCCCAATGGATTATTTTTCACCTCTACCATCAACCACATCTTAAAACCTTAGTTCCATTTCATATCTGGCCACTGAGCCTAATACACAGTGAGAGATCCCTCTCTGGTTTGGAAAAGTCATATTCTAAGCCCAAAGTGGTCTATGGTTACCTCTGTGGTTTCCCTCCCACAGCCAAGGGAAATTATAGAGTGATAACACCTGTGAGAGCTTACCTTCATAGAAACCATTGAAGTGATTGAGAGGATCTCCATGAAGATGGAGGTGACGCCAACCAAATGCATCGTACCTGATCCAGTGCTCCGTATCTAGTTTGTGTTGCAATGCATTAAATTTCCCTTACCACACCAACGCACTAACACCATTGTAGCATGAATGTTATTCATGTTGAGCAGGCTAGAGTGAAGGGGGGGGTTACCCCCCCTACAGGGTCCATCCCCCGATTGGGGGGTCCGGGGGAAAGCAGGCCCCGGGCGGGGGTTTGGGGGCGAAGCCACAGAAGGAAAATTTGCCTTGTAAATGTATATCGTAATTTCATAGTAAATATGGACCGTTCATTATAAGGTTGCAGATATGACAGTAGAAGTTATGTTAGGGTTTTTTTCCTTAGAAGGCAACCCTCTTTTATGAGAGAAATTTATTATGGCTATGTATCATCAAGCATATTTGTATTTTGAATGAGGATACTGTGAGAGAAATAAGATGAAGTTACAACGGGTGTGTTGTAGGTTGTATCCCTTCATTTGTTGGATAATAATAAAGGAAGGACCTTGAAATTTCTCTGGTGGACGTAGCCCACACTAGGTGAACCACGTATATCTTTGTCTCTATTGTATTGTGTATCTTCTGTGTTTTATTTCCGCATTTGTTTTATGTTATTGCTCCACAATATTGTTTTTCTAACAACTAGTATCATAGTGAAAGGTAACTCGCAGGAAAAGAGGGTTCCTGGTTCGAGTGGGAGAAATGCCAAAAGGACATCTGAAGAAAGACTACAGAGCTCCAAAGAAACAAAGAGATGGACAACAGGAGAAAAATCAGGAAGCAAATGTAAAAGGTGATGTGTTACAATCTATGCTTTGATTCTTTCTTTAGATAATATTTTTGAGTCTTGGGTAGTAGATTCAAGGGATTCATTTCATGCCACAACGCATAGGAAACATTTTCTAGATTATGTTCAAGGTGATTTTGGACAAGTTCATTTGGGTGATGATGCACCATGCAAAATTGTTGGAATGGGAAAGGTAAAAATAAAGCAAAGGAATGGAAACCACTGGTTGTTGAAAGAGGTAATATATGTTCCAAATCTAAGGAAAAATATGATTTCAATAGGGAAGTTTGCAAGTGAAGGTTGTATATCCATATTTACAGATAAGGTGTGGAAGGTCACCATAGGATCATTGGTGATAGCAAAAGGAGATAAGGTAGGTACATTGTATTTATGTATTGGTAATATTGAATCTTCTATCTCTTTAGCTTCTACAAGAGTGGATACAACATTGTGGCATCATAGGCTTGGACACATGAGTGAGAAGGGGATGCAGATACTTCACAAAAGAAATTTGTTGCCAGATC
>JZKD02S1742764.1:31485-41944 GCA_000966675.3 Picea glauca
AAACCCAAATGTATTTATGAAAATGATATGATGAAGGTTTAATTGGGCGATGAAATGTAAGGAATAGTGAAGGGAAAGGTGGATGAAAATACGACATTTCTGAGTCCCAACAGTATACAGTGATAGATTTGATAGAACAGGTTGTGACTGTGACATATTCAGTTTCTACATTTGGAACTTATATTTTAGGTTGGTTGGACAGGGCAAGGATACGTGGTTGTAGCTACCTTCCGGTTGTAGCCGAAGAACATAGGGGGTTGTAGCCTTCTTCTAGTTGTAGCCAAAGAATTGGGGAGTTGGAGCTTCCCTTAGTTTGTAGCCTAAAAATAGGGGGTCAGAGCCTCCTTCCAGTTGCAGCTAGAAAAAAGAAGGAAGTTGCTACTTCCAATAAATGTAATTATTAAAGAAAAATAAGAAAAAGCATTATGTGGTTTTCTCCCGCATTGGGTTTCCACGTAAAAAAATATTGGTGTACTTTGTATATGTATGATTTCTCATTTGTTCACTGTTTATTTACTCTGCAATTATTGGATGATAATGTTATATTGATCATAAAGATAAATAACACTTGCATAATGTGGTTAAAAGGATAAAAAAATTATATTATTGATTCACCCCCTCTTTCACTAATCCAACAATTGGTATCAGAGCAGGTTCATTCAGAAATCAGTTTAACCACTAAAAGGTAGATCATGGAGAGAAACAATATGTATAAAAATGGAATACCACAGTTTGATGGACATAAGTATGCATTATAGAGAAGAAGGATGAAAACATATGTACATGCACATGGATTTGAAGTTTGACAATTAGTTTTAGATGGATACAAAGAACCAACAATTCCGCCAACAAATGGCAATGAAAAGAAACTTAGTCTAAATAATTCCAAAGCCACAAATGCACTTCTGAATGGACTTTGTGATTCGATATATACCAAAGTTATACATTGTAAATCCGCTAAAGATATTTGGGACAAACTTTCAAATATTTATTAAGTAGATTCAAAAGTCAAACCAACAAAGCTTCAAACTTACAGAGGTCTGTTATAGAAAGATTTGCCTCACCATTGCTACCTTGCACAGAGGGCCTTTTTCCATTTCCCTATGCAAACTTGTCATCCCTTTTTTATGAATCCAGAGCTAAAAATGCATATTTTCCCACATATACATGCCCTATCTACTATACAACATGTGTATACACAGGCTTCTCCACTACAACCCATGTACATCAGGATTTGTGCTAGAAAATACAAAAATGAAGTCGGGTTTCCATGTCACGACGGGAGATCTCTAATCCTTGGCCTTCCATATACTGGAAATGTTCTGAATCAGCCCTTCAGTTGCATTTTGAAGGCTATAAGAGCACAATTCTGAGCTATGGAAAAGAGGAGAAAGAATTCAACTTTGAGAGCAAAGTTACGCTGGAGAAATTAATTCATATTGAGTTTGCATCCCTTTTTCCCTCAAGTCTGAACATAGTGTTCAACCCCCAAGCTCTTTCCCTATTATTGAGAGAAGCTCATTGCCTATTTTCTATGAGCTTGCCTTCGGTAGAGGATTGAAGTGGTGGAGACCCAGTTTGAAGGAACTTGGTTTCTTGGTTATGAACCGTGCCGACACGGAAGTCAGTAATGATATCACTTCTGCTGATCATTTATGAATAGAAATACTCCTTTCCTATCCTATTGGTATCATGCAAATATATGATTATTATCCATGGGCATGTTTGTAATATTTATTGATGGATTATGCTATCTAATGTGCTAACCTTTTATATTATCACTATATGCTTTCTCTACTTGTTTATTGAGAAATTGTTGCGGGTATAAAGTTTTGAGTCGAAGTGCTAAATGGTGGACATCTTCAAACGTTGGAATGAGGTAGGCTTATTTCTTATCTCACTTTCACATTGGTTTATATAGCATATGTTGGAATTGAGTAGATTTCTGCAGTCATACCTGTCTGTTTTGGTTTACCCTGGACATAGAGAGTTTTTCCATCGTAACAAGTTCAATTTGAACAACTTAAGTTGAAGGAATATGAGAATATTGTAGCTTACTTATTACGATTTGATGAAACAGTGAATGCAGTCATAGGATTGGGATAAAAAATTGAAGAATCTGTAATTGTTCAAAAGGTACTAAGATCTCTTCCTATGAGATTTGATCCTAAGATATCAACACTAGAAGAAAGAGCGGATCTAGAATCAATAAGCATGGATGAACTACATGGAATCCTCACAGCCTATGAAATGAGAATTGGACAGGAAAATCCAGGTATAAAAGAAGAAACATTCAAAGCATCCAAAAGGTGAAAGAAAAAGGGCAAGCAAAAAGAAAAGGAATATAGCAACATCAGTGACATCTTGGAAGATGATGAAGAAGTGGCCAACTTTGTCAAAATTTTGAACAAGGGAACCAATGGTAGATATAAAGGTAATATTCCATTGATTTGTTTTAATTGTGATGGTATTGGTCATTTTGATAACAAATTTCCTCATAAGAAAAAATAAATGATGAAGATGATTCAAATAACAAACAAACATATAAAGGAAAAATAAGATTCTGATAAAGAATACATCGAAGAAGAATATGAAGAGACGGAATTTGACTACTGAGAAGAATTGTTGAGTGTTATAGAAGTTATAAAAAGATAAAAGAAGAAAAACAAGAAGCTCCAAGCAGAACTAGACAAGAAACAAGACACTCAATAAATAGAGCAAATGATCACAGAATTGAAGGTTCAAGTAGAATAAGATAAAAGAATTGAATAAGCACCCAAAGAAAAGTTAGAATAAAGAGACAACATCATTGGAAATTTGGAAGCAAAGATTGTCGCATTGAGAAAGGATCTTCAAAAGAAAAAAATACAGAACAACTCAAAAGTTTTGGATGAAATTATAAACAGTCAAAGGCCTAATCATGACAAGTCCAGACTTGGATACAATCATACAAAAAAGGTATCAATATCCAAAACAACAGATCAAGAAACATATCCAAAAATCTATGCAGAAACAATCAAAGGGGATATGAAGTTCTACAAGGAAGATCACAGGGACACTCCTCCACCGAGAAGATTCAGATTTCAGAATGAATGAAAATAAAAAACAAATAGGCCTTAGGAAGAAGAAGAATTCATAAGAGTAACTCATTTTAGAATATATTCAACTCCCAGGTATCAAACTATCCTTTTTGGTTTATGTTATGCATGCAATAATCTTGGACATAAAGTTGTAAATTATAGAGCTAATAGAAGGAACATAAAAAACTTTGAAAGTCATACACAAAATGGTTATCCAAGAAGGCCTAGTGAAACATAAAGAAGAAGCTACAACATGTTTGAATCATTGAGCACTGAAGTGGAATGCTACAGGTGCAACAAATTTGGACACATGGCCAAAGAGTGTACAATTACAATCCCTCTTAGAGAATCACAACAGAATAACAACAGTGACATGCAGGAACCTCAGAAAAGAACATGGATAAGAAATCATAATCATTATAAAAATGAAGAATGCACACTCACTATACAAGATAAGCATAAGAAATGTGGTTGGTATGTTGACAATGGTTGTTCAAAACACATGACAAGTGATGAAGATAGGTTTCTTACATTAAGAAAGGAAATAGATGGATCAGTCTCTTTTGGAAATGATGACTCAACTAGAATCATTAGAAAAGGCACAGTCATAATTGGAAATAAGAATACCAAGGAAAAAAATATTCTAATAGTGGAAGATATGAAACATAATCTTCTAAGTGCAAGTCAATTCTGTGACCAAGGTCATAAACTTGAATTCAATTCATAGAAGTGTGAGATAAGAAAAGAAGGTTCAGGAAAATCGATTGAAATAACTGCAATAACTTCAAGAAACATATATGTATTAAGTGAAATTGGAAATAAAAAGAGTTGTATAGGAAATTAAGATGAAGGTTGGCTATGTCACAGAAGAATGGGTCACATAAACTTTGATAACCTCGTCAAAGTCAACAAAAAGGAAGCAGACATAGAAATGCCCCAGATCACGAAACCAACCAACACATTATGCAAACATTGTCAACGAGGAAAGAAAACAAAGACCAGGTTCAAATCAAAGGAATATTAAACAACAAGACCACTAGAAATTGTGCATACTGATCTAGTTGGACCAACTAGAACAAAGGGTTTAAAAGGTGAGAGAAACTGTATTTTATTAGTTGATGATTATACAACAATGATTGCAATTTTCTTTCTCAGGAATAAGTCAGAAGCATTTGAAAACTGCATGGTTTACAAGGAAATGGTTGAAAATGAAATGGATTCAAAAATCAAATGTTTGAGATTTGATAATGGAGGGGAGTTTACTTCAAAGGAATTTATGTATTTTTGCAGCAAGCATGGAATAAAAAGGAAATTATTTGTTGCTAGGACACCTCGATAGAATGGAGTTGTTGAAAGAAAGAACATGACCATACAAGAAATGGCTCGTACAATGTTAATGGATTCTAAATTGACAGATCTTTTTTGGACACATGCAGTGTATACAACAGTTCACATTCAAAACAGATTAATGCTCAAAAACAACAGTGAAAAAACTCCCTATGAGCTATGGAAAGGAAGACTAGCAAATTTGAAGCACTTCAGAGTGATTGGAAGCAAATGCTACATCAAAAGAGAAGATGGAAAAATGGGAAAGTTTGACTCTCGTGTGGAAAAATGTGTACTTGTTGGTTACTCAAGTACAAGGAAAGAATACAAGTGTTACAATCTAAGGTTGAACAAAGTTTTGAAAAGCATCAATGTAATTGTTGATTAAACAAGTGGACGGAAATTAAAGGAAGAAGAAAAAGGAATAAGTGGAATAGGTTTACGAAGAAAAAGTAGAAGCGAAAGATGAAGAAGATCAAACAGAAGTAGAAGATCAAGTTTAGCAAGTGCCTCCAAAGACACCTAGCAAACGAGTATAGAAGAATCATCCTTCAGATCAAATTATCAGAAACAAGGATGCAGGAGTTGAGACTAGAAGAATAATTTGTTCACCAAAACAACTGCACCTAGCACTCTTATCTACGATTGAACCAAACAGTTTTCAAGAGGCCAGCAAGGATGAATTATGGACAAAGGCCATGAATGAAGAATTGGATCAAATAGAGAAGAATGACACTTGGTAATTGGCTCCAATACCAAGGTACAAGAATGTGATTGGCACAAAGTGGGTTTTCATAAATTAATTGAATGAATATGGACATGTTACAAGGAACAAAGATAGATTGGTATGTAAAGGATACACATAAGTTGTAGGGATCGACTTTGAAGAGACATTTTCCCCAGTTTCTAGAATGGAAGAAATCTAATTGATCTTAGCTTATGCATGCTCCAAGAATATTAAAGTGTATCAGATGAATGTGAAATCAACCTTTCTTAATGGGGAACTTGAAGAAGAAGTATGCATTGAACAACCAGAAGGATTTCAACTATCAAAGAATGCAGATTATGTGTGTAGATTGAAGAAGGCCTTGTATGGTCTAAAACAAGCTCATAGAGCATGGTACTCTAGAATGGATAAATATCTACAACATATAGGGTTCAGAAAAGGAAGTGCAGACAACAACCTCTACATCAAGGTAACTCAAGATAGTATTTTATTAATTGAAGTTTATGTTGATGATATTATTTTTGGCAGTGATGATGACATGTTAAGACAAAAATTTGCAAAGGATATGCAGAATGAATTTTAAATGTCATTACTTGGAGAACTATCCTTCTTTTTGGGTCTTCAAGTATGTCAAAGAAACCAAGAAATTTTTATTTCTCAAACTAAGTATATCAGAGAAATGATAAAGAGGTTCAGAATGGAATATTGCAAACTAGTTAACACTCCTATGCAAACCAATTGCAAGTTGAGAAAACATGATGATTCAAAGTATACAGACCAGAGGTAGTACAGGTCAATGATTGGCAACTTACTATATGTGACATCATCCAAACCAGATGTAATGCAGGAAGTTGGACAAGTGGCGTGATTTCAAGCAACACCAAAGGAATCACATGTTTTAGCAGTGAAGAGGATTTTCAAATTTATCAAGGGCACAAAAGATTTTGGATTATGGTATTCAAAAGGAAAGGATCTATAACTTATTTCCTACTCAAATGCAGATTGGGCAGGTTGCATTGATGACTGACAAAGCTCCAGTGGAGCAACGTTCTACTTGGGTGAGTTTTTGGTATCTTGGCTAAGCAAAAAACAATCATCAGTATCATTATCTACAACCGAAGCAGAGTATATTGCAACAACATCATGTTGTACACAGGTTCTATGGATGAAACAAATTCTGACAAATATACAGGTTGAGTATGATGATCCCATTCCAATCTATTGCGATAATACAAGCGCCATCAGTATCTCAAAGAACTTGGTGATGCACTCCAAGACGAAGCACATTCCAATCAAGTATCACTTTCTACGAAAACATATTGCATAGAAGAACATCAAATTTGAATATGTGGGAACAAAAGAACAAGTGGTAGATATCTTTACAAAACCTCTTCCAAGGGAAGCCTTTGAGTATCTTTGCCAGAGACTCAGAGTAATTTCTACTCCAAAATGAATTATTTTGAATGATTATCTTATATGTCTTAGATTTACACGAGGAAGCACCATAAAGAGGACATTTTAGGTTGGGGGAGCAATTTCAGGAATAGTTCAGTCCTGGGGAGTATCCCCAAGGAAAATTCAGTTAGGGAGATCATCCCCAGATGGAAAGTTACCTTTGCCATTGATGTCAAATGGGGAGAGATTTATCAGATGCAAGATAGAGAGTTAGATGCTTGGAGACAGAGAAAAAAGGCATGGTTCTAGGGGGAGCAATGGTCACAGGGAGAGCATGAGCGATATGACTTCAATTTTTCATCATAGTTTTGTCATCAATGCCAAAGGGGGATATTGTTGATTAATTAGGTTGGTTTTCATTGATGTCAATCCTTGAAGAAAGTTTGTTAGAAAATTCTGGTATCCCCAATAGTATGATTAAAGGAATTTAGTTTGATTGATGTATATAGTCATGAATATTAGTGAATTTATAGGTAATACTAATCTAGATGGATAGTATATGTCATGCCATTTCTAGTGATATGTGTGTTGTGGGTGGGAATCCCTCCTACGGACTTGCATTTAAGGGCTCTAATCATGCATGTAGAAAATGACCATTTCAAATGCCTATACTCTTTCCTATTCTCCCAACACAAAACCCCACATTCATGCAATACAAAGGTGTAAATGAGATTCAATAACTCTACCTTAAGTCCTTTGTTTGATGTCGATCCCTTTGTTTTCGCTCGCTCTTTGATTGCAAGCCTCCTGCCAAAGCTGACCTGCATTCACTCATGAACAAAAAAACCTACGAACATGCATTTTATATACTAATTGTTGGGTTAATTGTGACAATATCATGAAATAAACATTCAACTTGAACACATGATGTGGCAGGATGGGAAAAGTATTCCTTTTTATATTAATCTTCACAAGAGTAAACTTACAATATGTGGTCGACACTGCTCCTCGAAACTGGTCCTGGGCTCCTCTTCAACTGTCCTCCAACTGATTTGCTTTATACTTCTCTTTGCACAAGGATGGATAAATATTGGGACAACGAGAATGCTCAATCGAGTATGGTCTCTTTACTATGATTTTCCTCCTTTCAAATGGGACCCTTACCCCTTCTTTTATAGGCTAGGAGGAGCTAGGTATTTAATCGAATGATCGGCCATGCATGGCTGAAAGGTTTAGTTAACTTGCCCAAAGCTATGTGTTCCGTCAACAACTTTCCTTTTTCTGTTATTTTGTAGGTACACATGGGTTGTATTGGGGCAGCTAGAGTGTACACGCATGCAGTAATGGAGCAAGGCGCGTGGGCCTTTATAAAGGGGGTTTTTAAGAAGAGTTGTTCAGTAGTGTTTTGGAAAAGAAGGAGTCGAAGATGGCCTGATGCCAGGTAAGTATGTCTGGTGCACATTAGGGTTATAATAGATGCCCCCTAATGTGTGAGGTCATAAGAGAATATGATGTCCAAAATACATTATCAATCTTTATCAATGTACCAAACAAGGGAGCCTAGGGACCAGAAATCGAAAGTTTCCATCTGCAAAATAACAATTGTCTCACCGAGACTGGCATACCCATGCTCAGGATGAAATAAAATCATGGCTACCAATCAAATACAATGTAGATCCATGTCATATAACTATATAAAGTGTAGCCGCGAGCAATACACAATAGATCTACCTCTCAAAATCAAAAGATATACATGTATAGTATCCATCTTCTAGAAGCTGATAGGGCCTGATGGCTGGAGATGAGGTCTTCAGAGCTCGAGCAACAACTTCAAAATATTCAAAACTCAGGTAGGAGTGTAATATGAGTGTACAACTTCACTACCCAGAGGTCTTCGATGGCTCGTCGATCATGGACTAGAGAATCCTGATGATCAGACTGAAGGCCTCATTGATTTCGAACAAAGACTTGATTGGAATTTCGGGATGGTCGGGCATGAGGGAAAGAGACAAACTGCAGAGGGGATGACTCAGGATTGGTAAATAATTCCCTTGGAAAATAGCACGACAAATGATGAGACTCAGGCAGCATGGCATTAACATAAGTTCACGAGGCAGGAGGCAATGCAAACTATCCATATGTTTGGAAGGATAACCAAACAGAGGAGGACACAACTCAATGTAGCGGGAACATATTCCTAAGGTCATAGGAAATCTCAGGGCTTGACGGACAAATGGAAGGATGTGGTTTATCCAAGGGCAACTCATTGTGCCACCAAAAAAGCAAATACTTTTCCCTTCCTCTTTTTGGGGTATTTTTTTTTTTTTTGTCTTTTTCAATAATGTTGGAAAAAGAATAAAAGAATGATATGTTACAAAGGAGGAATGAGTTTCGAAAACATACGAGTTCGAGGCGTAAGGACAAGACTGATGTTCAAAGCAAGGACACTCGGAAAAAATCCCTCCTGGGGCCAAAGGTATCAAGACGAAAAACCAAAGTGCTACAGGGCTTGCGTATAAGGCATGTTTCAGATGGTTCAGTTGAGAGCAACATGGAGTTGTCATTAGGCCAAAGACGCGGGTATGAAAATGCGATTAATAAGACACACAATGGTAACGCCCTTCGATGTAAGTTTAACAAGCCCAAAGAAGGTAAAATCGATGGTTTTTCATATTTAGAGCGTTTGAAAAAAGCGTAAAAGGAGACTCTAATGTGGTCCCTTTTTCGAAGGTAGTCTAGTCAGTTCGAAAAAGGGGTAAACTAGCACCGAGAAGACGTCTATTCAAAACCATTTTAATGAGTGTGATAAAGACCAGATCACTCGGCCATTTTTTCATTTTTAAGGAGTCTGAAAAAAGCTTAACTATGGACTCCGTCAGGAATGTTCTTTTGGACCATTTTAACGAGTGTGAAAGAAGAAGGTCACTCGACGATATTTTCAATTTTAGGGAGTCTGAAAAGAGCTTAACTATGGAATTCGTGGGGGTTCCTTTTTCATAAATTAAGTCCCTCGGGCCCGAAAAAGGGTTAAAATTATACCTGAGGGTACTCTTCTAGAGATCCGAGTCCTCTAGAGTATACCTTTGTTCATATAGTTGACCATCCAGACCAAAAAAGGGGTAAACTACTGCCAGATAGACGTGACTTCAAATTTTAGTTTAACAAGCGTGAAAGGCCACAAGATCGCTCGACAATCTTTTCATGTTTAGAGGGTCTGAAAAGGGATTAAAATAAGACCTGTTATGTTTTGGGAGTCCCGAGGCTGAGGTCAAGAGTGATAAGGAATCATGAAAATGAGGCTCAAACTCGTAATCAGGAAAAGCTAAAAGGGACTCCCAAGCCTATAGTCGTTAGTGATAGCATGGACACCATAATGCAACTAGGATCTACCTAGGGAATCCATGTTACGGTAAGCTCTACCACCAAATCACAACACTTCTAAAGCAACAATAATGGTTCCATGTTGCAACTTGGTGGGATCGATCCTATGGCAAAGAGGAAAAGACAATGAGATGCGGAAAGTGGAGGTGTAATCCTGACTTAAATGCAACGAGTTGGAAAAAATGACTTTTTACCAAAGGACCATCAAAACGCCCAACTCTCAAAAAAACAATTCTGAATACTGTTAGGCGAAATATATGTCGTTATAGTACTTGCCCAACTATTTAATTGTCAACCCGGGGTACGTAGACTGACGAAGCACACGCACTGTATGTGCAGGACTGAAGTAGAACTAATCTAATCTAATCTATGTTGCTGAAATCAAACTGATCTAAGAAAGCATTGAAACACTAACTTGGAAAGCATGAAATTGCTTAAGGGAAATACAACATGTGAAGAGTTAACACAATGAGCTCATACAATATATCAATCTCAATCATATTACAATAATCAATGACAAAACATGAAAGAATAACAAAGCTAAGAATCC
>JZKD02S1742764.1:47103-70775 GCA_000966675.3 Picea glauca
TGAAACCCAAATGTATTTATGAAAATGGTATGATGAAGGTTTAATGGGGCGATGAAATGTAAGGAATAGTGAAGGGAAAGGTGGATGAAAATATGACATTTCTGAGTCCCAACAAATACCCAAAGTAATACTTCCCGTAAACATCCAAAGAAGACTTCTGAACCATCTTAAATGATTTTCAGTTTAGAAAAAATGACAAAAGGGTCCGAAAATTGACAAAAAGAGGCCAAAACCTCTATAAATAGAAGTTGGTAGCTCATTATCACCATTTTTAATTCATAAATTGACTAAAAGACAAAAATACCCCTTTGTGAAAAGAGTTGATTCCGGGAGCTTCGTTGGACGAAACAACCATCTGCTTGGACCAAGTAAGTATAAAATCTCTCCTCTTGCAATCTAAATCTTTCTTTATGCATTTAATTTTATTTTTTGGAGGGGCATCAACCTTTAAAAAGTCGGCCCTAAGTCCATGTGGGTTTTCTTATGACAACCCACGTGTACACTCGGGTAGAGGAAAAACTGCATGCGTGTACATGCAACTGTCATCATTACAACCCACATGGACCCTTCATTACAGCCCACGTGGAGCAAGGGTTAAGCCTCTTGAACTTGGTTTTTTGTGGGATGTATGTTCATTGGAGGGAAAGAGAGCATGAGTATATTAGTGTGTTGGTTGGGGAGAACCCCAATGTTGTTGCTGCCTTGATGCAATGCGGGTTGCTAAAATTCTTCCTATGTCCTTTCATGCGAACACAACCTAGGCTACTGAATGCCTTGATTGATTATTGGCATCCTTACGCAGAGGCCTTTATGCTAGAGGGGAAGTCACTGGTGCCAACAATAGAGGACATATACTTTTTGACTGGCCTCTCCCAGTGAGGGGAACCAATCAACTTCTGTACGTTTCCCTCTAGGCCTCACAACATATCGGAGTTGATTGGACTCCATTGTGAGGCAGGTACAGATAGGAAGATCTCGCAAGTGCCGATAAGAAAGATCTCAAAATTATCACTGCAGGTGATAGTGTTTCTCATCGGGTGGATTACAGGGTCTATCACTTTGCATCAGGCTTCCCGTGCAAAGATGAACTGTGCATTTCAATGCTTAAATGCACAGATTTTTTATTATAGCACCACTTTACTGGACTGTATGAAGAGGCAGCTGACAAACTGCCAGTTGCAAACTCAGAGGAACTTCGGGTTTGGAACCATTCTTTGCTCTTTCTTCTTTGAAAGAGTGCCCAGTTTCATCCCTCGAGAGGTGGTACAGGGGCATCAGGCCTCTCTTCCCGCGATATGTAGATGGGCAGTGTTGTTGCCACGATAGGGGGGAGGAAGGACCAATGAGTCCTTTGATGACAACTTTTTTTCTTGGTTATCGTGATAGATCCCAGTCATAGAGGATTACCCTTATGCTGGGATTGACTTCTTGAGAGACCCTAAGATACCGATACCTCCCAGCAAGGAGCGAGGAGAGATGGGTAAGTTTGCATCATTTTTTTTTTTTTTATTAAACATATGTGATTTTTATGTTTTTTTTTATATATATCATTTTTTTATACCAAAGCATTTGATTGATATGTGTCTATTATGTGCATATGTGGGGCTATTATGACCAACAAATTATGCGAGGAACAGGCAACGTCCTCGGCCAGGGGCTGCACCCGCCACCCCAGGGGGATCAACAGCAGCAGGAGAGCTTCCAGTTGGTGAGGCTGAGAGGGTTCCGATACAAGTAGAGAGAAATTTTACCTCGCTCACTTGTACAGTCCCCATGGAAGAGATTGAGGATCTGCTACCATCTATGCAGCCTCATGTAGTGGGGGCACCACAGACATGGGTTCATATTTTTCGATGTTTGGCAAACTTCATTGATTATTACAACAGGTCCCACATGCCCCGTCCTTAGTTAGACTGGATGTTTCATGTGTCGAGGGCACTAATTGTATATTTTTTGAGGGCATAAGCCCCATGACTCGTTACTGATCGTATTTTTGAGGCTTTTGCACCCACCTATGTACTCTGATGATTTTGATATTTATGTGGATTTTTATGTCTTTTTATGTCTTATGGATCATATGTGCCTTTAAAAATGTATTTACATGTGCATGTGTATGTCTTTCTTATATGTGTGCGAGATGCCAATATAATATTTGATTATCTAGAGTATCTGTGACTTGATTTAATCTCCTAGGAACATGAAAATATGTAATATAATCAAATCTTCATTCTAAGAGACGTACCCTAAGGAATCATCGGTGTAAATTAGGATCATGAACACAGTAGACTCTATTTAACTAAGACACAACCAACTGAGCATCTAAATAGACCCAGAGGCAAGAGATACCAAATAATAGAGCAACTCAATAACTGCGCTAGATTCAGTGACATTGTTTATGGTGTCGCCTAAACATATACCTCCTGAAGATAATAACTGGACCAGAGGTGTAAAAATTATCCAAGATCCAGAGGCAAGCCGTTGAGTGTGCCGGTTAGTGTCGTCTGCATACCCAACGAACACCTCTGATTCACTTGACATCTGCCACAGTGACAAAAGACAACATCAAAATGACACGTCCATAAAACCAAAAGAAACCAGAAAGTAATAGTACAAGACTATACATATGTTACAAAGATTTACCCAAGGTGACCTACCTATGAGTAATACTTCTTGAGGTAGAGCCCATTTCTAGGCTCCTCCAAAGCATTTCCCTCAAAGTCTACCAGATGATAAGCACCCTTTTTTAGAATTTTATTTATGATGAAAGGTCTGAACCACATGGGTTTGAATTTTCCTGCCCCCAGGGAGTCCTTATCCTGGTCATAGACCAGGACAAGGTCTCCTTCAGATAAAATCCAAGGATGAACGGACCGATCATACTGACACTTGAATTTTTTATTGTGAGCCTCATTGTCCAAGGCCACATCATGACATTGCTCATTGAGTTGCTCAAGGTATAATAACCACTCTTCAAGTTGAGAAGTGTCTGGCAGTAACTGTACTGCCAATTTTAGGGACGAGATCTAGCATTCTATAGACAAGACTTATTCCAACCCATAAACGAGTTGAAAAGGTGAGAAACCGGTTGCAGTCTTAATAGATGTTCGGTAAGCCCATAATGTCGAGTATAACAATAAATGCCAATTTGACGTGGCCGAATTGATCGTTCGTTGTAGGATGGTCTTAAGAGATTTATTTACAGCTTCCACCTGACCATTTTCTTGGGGGTAGTAGGGTGACGAATGTTCTTTCCGCAACCCAATCTTTGATGTTAATTCAGTCATCATTTGGTTCTGAAAGTGACTTCCATGGTCAGTGACAATCTCTCTTGGGATGCCGAACCATGCGATTATTTGGTTGAACAAAAAGAGAGGTTCAGTCTCTTCATCATCTTTAAATTTTGGCATAGCTTTGACCCACTTCGTGAAGTAGTCTATGGCTACAATGATATAATGGTTCCCCCTTGCTAAAGGAGGGTTGCATGTAGTGTAATCAATCCCCCACTTGATGAAGGGACCAACTGTGATGATAGGAAACATGGGAACGGGATGTGCCCTCGTCTTCTGAGAGAATGTCTGACATGGGTGGCACTTCTTGACTGATTCGATACAATCTTTGATTAACATTGGCCAGAAGTAACTGGCTCATAAAAACTTTTGGGTTGTTTCCAACCTAGACAAATGGTCGCCACATACTCCAGTATGTCAGTCGTTAAGCATGATAACTTCTTCTTCATGAGTGATACATCGACGAAGGATGCAATCTACACCTCAGCGATACAAAGTATCGTCAAGTATGAGATAGTTCTTAGCCTGATGGCGTATATGGAGATGCTCATCGTGAGCAGCAGAGGCGGGGCACTTCAAAGTCTGGAGATAGACAAGTATATCTCCATACCAGGGATCCCAATATGCGATCAAAAACATGTCTCCTCTAATAGGTGACTCTTTGGGAATAACCTTACCGGATTCAACCGGAAGTTCTGAGATGAGTTCTGCAAAGGCCAATGACATTTTGGATTTCACCGAAACAAAATCTAAGTCAAATTCCTGGAGGAAAACTATCCATCGACCGATATTACTTTCAATGACGCATCGTGTTAATATGTATTGAAATTGATTCACAACGACAATGATGGTGGTCTTGTGAAACAAAATATAATGAAGGAACCGTTGAACATCATGAACGACTGCCAATGCCAGCTTTTCAATATGGGAATAATTGAGTTTTGGTCCAACTAGGACTTGGCTAAGGTAATAAATCACATACTCTGAGAGGAATTCATCCTCCTGAACTAAGACCATATCGATAGTTGAATCTTCCGCAGCCAAGTACAATAATAAATCTTTGTTATAATTAGGTGGCCGAAGCAGAGGGACAGTCGTGAGGGCATGTTTCAATGCATTGAAAGAGTGTTGAGCGGCTTTGTCCCAATGAAAGGGGATGTCTTTATTTAGCAAACACATAAAGCCCTTTGTGATCTCGGCATAGTTGGCTATGAAACACCTCAAAAAAAATTCTTTTCCCTGTAAACTTTGAAGCTGAAGGATTGTATGTGGGTGATGCAAATGAAGTATTTCCTCCACCTTGAGAGGATCAACCATGATCCCTATTGTTGAGACTATGAAACCGAGTAGCCATCCTGACGTTACAAAAAATATGCATTTTTTTGGATTTAAGTGAATCCAGAAGTAGCGACATCACTCAAAGATAAGTCAGAGATGTGTGGGATGATCCGTTCTCTTGCAAGATCGTGATGCTAAATCATCTAAATAGGCTTCGACTATATGCTTGATATCATGGAAAGAAAAATACATGGCCCGCTGGAAGGTAGCTCCAACATTTTTGAGACCAAAAGGCATATTACGATAGGCAAATGTACCCCATGGATAGATGAAAGATGTTTTGTGCTAGTCTTCAGGTTTGATCTGTATCTGATTATATCCCGAAAAACCATCCATGAAAGAAAAAGCCTCGCAACTGGCGCATTTATCGACTATCTGGTCAATGAATGGTGTGGGAAAATTATCTTTTGGATAGGCTTTGCTCAAATCACAAAAATCCGTACATACACAAATCGTGCCCTATTTCTTGTTGACCGACACAGGATTTGACAACCATTGGGTCAAATGGACAGGATAGATAAAACCTGCTTTGAGCAGTTTCTCTACTTCAACCTTAATAGTTGCTTATTTCCTGGGATTAAATGGATGAAGCTTCTGTCGAACTGTCTTGGCATCAAGATAAGTTGTGATTTCATGTTCAAATATTTTTGGATCAATGCCTAGCATTCCCTCGTAAGACCAGGAAAAAATGTCACGAAATTCTTTAAATAAGTCTGTGTAGATTTGAATCTCTTCAGGGAAACAGTCAGCTCCGATGAAAACATTCTCCACGACGCTAGGGATTCTGGAGATATTAATCGATATAGTTTCAATGATAGTTTCCATATTACCCTCGGCGTAAACCTTATGTGTAGCCAAGGGATTGATAGGAAAAGACCTATCTCCAGTCATAGTCAAGGTGAATTCCCCTGCTTTGATTCAGTTTAACTCTGGGAGGAAGTATGATCTGTGATGGAGATCGTCCCAGGGTTTTTCTAGACTAGTCATTTCTTCAACTATTTCTTCATCTAAGGGAAAGACTAAGTCTAACGAATCAATATCAGCGAGGGCACCTTGAGGCCAAATAGGCTCTAGAATCTAACTCTTGTGCAGAAGTTGGATCGGTGTTAGCTGAAGCTTGCTGGACTAAAGAGTACGTTTCTTCTGTCGTGGAAAAGGGAATGGCCATACCATGGTGCCCCATCCCTTCCATCATGTATGATGGGGAAGGAATAATCTACGGATCGTTGAAGTAAGTCATACGAAATGACGAAACTTGGAAAATCTAAACCTTATGGTGGTCTGATATGAACTTGACATCGCCTTGAGGAGGCGGGTAATCGAAAGTACCCAAAAAAGGTGGGCACAAACCAAACCCTATGTTGACAACACCCGGTTGAGGATTATCAATGATCGGGACTGTGGATGCCCCCAATGAAGGGTGAGGTCAGGAAAAGGAAAATTGATCAATGGTCACGATCTGACCCTCATGTAGAAACAACAAGACTCGGAAAACTGTAGAAACCACTGCCTGCATGGCATAGGTCCAACTCCTACCTAACAAGAGATTGTAGTCGAGGAATGCATCGACTATTTCTACCTCGACGCACATGGTCTTCCCTCCTAACTACATGGGGAAAGAGGGGATGATGCCATGTGGTCGAAACGAATGACCATCGAAAGCAATAAGAAGAGTAGGTGATGAAGAAAAAACGAGTTGGCCAATGGCCTTCCAACACACCAATAACATGATGCATGTTGAGGCACCCCCATCAACCACTGTGCAGAAAATGTTCCAAGTAAAAATTTTTGTGGGGTAAGCCACTACTATCTAAAATGCTACGGGGTAAGGGATATGAGGTTTTAATTCAGTTGTATCCAGCATGACTGTACCCCAATTACAAGTCTCAACAGATCCTAAAGTAGCTAACAAATATTTCCTCTAGGAAGGGCAACTTTGGAGGACCTCCAAAGAAGACATCGCACAAGGGGTTTGAGACAAATCCTCCACCATAGAGTATTTTAGGGCGGCCCTTGCATTTGGTTTGTGAGAAGATTTATTGAACACACCTTTTGGGATGTATGTCATCATTTCTCCCAAAGACTTCTTGATCTGGAGAGGAAGGGATGGGATTTCAGCTTCTTTACCTTTCTCAGAGGTGCTTGGCTTACTGTAGTCATGTGATCTAGTCGATATAAAAGCATCACCTTTCATCATATACACATTCGAGGATGAAAGATTGTTTGAAGATGGAGAGGGTCACTGACTGCCCCCTTCCATGCTTGTAGAGGTTTGGGTTAGGATTTTCCCATGTTGAAATGGATTCGTTAATACAGTAGGCTGTTTTTGTGACATAAACTTTTGGCCCTCTGCAAGCCGAGGGCACTGGTGGGTCGGATGGTCTTCCACACACAGTTTACATGAGTACTTCACCTTCTGTTTCTTGGTGTTTCCCCTGCTAGCATTATTAGTTGGTTTATTATCCCCCTTACCCTTCTTACGTTGTTTTTTCTTCCCATTAGGCTGTTGGGTGGCCTTCAAATTTGTCGATTGCACACTGTGTACATCCGATGTTTGGGTAGGAGGAGCAGTTGAAATAGTAGTTTGGTTGGTCGTTGTGTGTTGTATAGAAAATTGTTGCAATTATTTTTTCATTTTTTTAGTGGGCTTTGTTTGTGCTGAACCTACAATACCGTCAGCATGTGGTCCAGCTCTCTGTCTGGTTTTATCAAGTATGGATCGTGGTGCATCCAACAAAATATCGTACAGTAAACCAGACTGAGAATAAATTAGCTCAAGTTGTTGAGCTCTCATGATGACATCTTCTTTGGAAAACACTCCTGACATCTTTGGATAGTTGTGGGATGAAAGACTTAAGGAAACACTCAAGCAGGAATGCTGGTGGGACTAGTACCTTAATCAAACTCTTATGGCATCTCCATTATCGGATGTGATCAGAGATATGGTCCTCTTTTGTCTGTTCGAAATTGGCCAGCAATTCTAGGTCGACATTGTATCTCACTGGTAATTGGAAATTGTTTAAGAACACCATTGCCAATTCGTCGAAGGAAGAATATCTCGAGTGGTCGAGCTCGATGTACCATTTCGCAGCACTCCCAATGAGAGTGTGTTGAAACAATAAAAAATGTATGGAGTCGTATTTCAACGAATTAGATGAGCACCAAATATGGAAGGTGGTCACATGATCCCTTGGATCTTCGTTAGGCTTGGATTTTTAAAATTTGGTATGTCCCAAGGCAATTTCGTCGGCATAGGGGACCAACGTGGATCGTGACAGATGAGGTAATTCAACAACCTTGTCAAGTCTGGAAAATGTAAGGTTTCCAAGAAAGGTAGTTTTGGTTGTTGTTGATGATAACCATGGAAAAAGGGGCCTAGAGTTTGACTGGCACCAGGTTGCCAGAAAAACTTGAGTTGCTGGCCGGGGTTCTGGTAGAAACCATGGCCATGACCAGTGTACAGATTTTGTGTTTGAGGAGACATTATTGGTTGATTCCCAAAATAGGACATAGATGGTTGGGCATGCATTACATTTGGAGGACTTTGGGAAGGGTTGCCCCATGCCAATCCCATGGGCATAGGTATTGTGCCTTGCCCGGGGTTCCATTGGTTGTGAAAAGAATTGCCCCAGATTGGCATTCCTAACAAGGGAACTAATCCTTGCCAAGAATTCCAAGTTCCTGATGTGGAAGAAGTTCCTGGGTTTGCCCCCTGTGCAGGAATAGTACCCTGCATAGGATTAGGTTGGACATAACCGGGGCTACCCCCAGTTGGGAAAGCAAACGATGAGAAAGCGTTGTTACCAAATGCACCGAACAAAGAAAATGGTGTCGAACCTACTGGCATATTATGATAAGGTGGTCCTTGAATCCCTAATCCAAGTGAACTATGGTGTGTGTTTGGCCTGATGGATTTCTCGTGGGTATCGTCGAGTAAAGGGGACGAAGGAGGTATATGACCTCCCCTGTAAGGGAAAGCATTAAAGGGAGCTGAAGCACCCCCCATGGGCCCTTGCAGAGGAGTGTTAGAGCTCCCTAACCCTAAACCTAAAGTCTCTAAAGTGGAGTAGGATAGTACAGGGCTTGTACCTATGCTAGGTATCCCGTATGAGAACGAAGGGCCTGTCGCACTCTATGTGAAAGGAGCAGTGGTTGTCACCAAATATGGGATCAAACCACTGCTCCAGGTAGAGGCAGTTGAGAACATGGTGGCTCAGACCAACGATGGTGGCTTAAGAGGTGGAACACCCCCTGTGGTGACAAGAATAGTGGGAATAGAAGAATTCCCAGAAGAAGTGGTAGCATTTGTTTCCATTGCTGCGTGTGACACTATCTAGCACTCGTAAGGATAAATCTGTACGATGAAGGGAGCATAAAGATCAGTGGTTGGATTTTTGGGTGGACCGAGAGATTCCTCTCCAAGGTCTGAAATAGTTGGTTCCTCTGGACGTTGGTCGGGCACAGTTTCCTGTGGCCTAGTCACTTCAAAAGACCCTTGTTGGTCTAGATTTCACCTTAGCGGTGGCGAGGGTGGCTCCAGTGTAACCGACGACAGGCCAAGAATCCTTCATCACCATTGGAGCTCGTGATCCTCCACTATGTGAGAATATTAAAGAAACAATAGGTCTTTATATTCATTCAAAAACGACATACACTAGAAAAAAGACCCTACAAGATAAAACAAGCAAACACTAAACTAGTTGGAAGAACAGTTACAACAACGAAGACTAGAGAAACTTACCGGTGCAAGTGCAACTCAAAAATGGAATCACCCTCCGTGTATACTCTGCAAAGCATGGCTTGATGTCTATCCTAGGTACCGCGATATACCCCCATAGTCACCTGTGTATGTCACTAAAAAATATAGGCAACTAGGTTGCCAGCGCGCGAACAATCACTCGATGGGTACAGTCGACAGTTGGGTAGACCACAATGAGCAAGGTATCAAGCCTGAAACCTATCAAGGGTATCATAAGCAAGTGGTATGGAAGACAAATAAGGACCTTGAACGGATTCGAGACCCACGAAGCTCCATGGCAAATGCAATCGACGGAATCCCAAGACAAGCCCTCTATATGTGTTCTCCACTACGATTGGTCCGGCTTTGGAGGGGTTATCTTTGCTACCTTTCCGCATGCGATGTAGCACCCTGTTTCCCCCAGTCTGTAAAAATAAATATACTGGCCAAGTATTGTGGCAAACTCAGAAATGTGAATGTGTGATGTGAATGGACCTTGTGAAAAAAGGTCGATGAATGTAAATAATATTATGAATATATATATATATATATATATATATATATATATTGCAGGACTGCTGAGAGGGGGATGTGCTGAAAAAGAGACCACGATGGTTGAAGAAAGGTGGTGGAAGGCACGTGGAATGGTGGCATTAACTTCCACCGAAACCAATACCGTATTTGGACTTCACTGGCCCGGAGAACCAAGAGCGGCTTGCTGGCCCCAAATTAAATCACTCGCTGGGTTGGTAGGTAAATGGCTCCTCATGACTAATGAGGGATGGGGGTGAACTGACCATCCATAGAGTCCTGAGACCTGACCACCATGAGAAATATCATGCCACATGCAACCTTGCCGAAAAGAGAAAAGGCAGGAAGAGTGTGCGATCAAGGGGCAGATGCAAGGGAAAGAGGAAGGGAGATTGAAAGAACTCTGGAAAAAAAACTACAGAGTGAGTGATAACAGAGAAGAAGGAGAGTAACCTTCATTCTCGGTCACTAGAAAACAAAGACTCAGTCTCACAACATCGTGGTCTCAACTCGGGGGTTGCTAGTGGTAAATCCATTGGGAGTCGCTGAGCCTATGGTTGGGTGGAAACGAGCACCCCTCTCAGCAGTTGCATCATGTGGTGTTTTTCTAATAAGTGTTATACCTTGTATCTTGGAATTTATATGGTGACATGTATGTTCATAGTCTATGCAATTATGAATGGTTTCAGTATAAGACTGTCTGCATGGTGTTTTGATCAGAAATGATGGTTGCGTGTTTTTATTGGAAAGACCACGTATGGCTTAAGTTTATATATCTATATATATGATGAACTAATACAGATTTTCATGTCTGCTCTCGAGAGATTTGTTCCTTTGTTTGTCCTACTTGATGCCTTGGATAAATTTCCTCATGAAGGTACCCTTTCAAGACCACTCCCTTACCTTCGAGAAGACCTTTGAGTCTAGTCTTCCAAACCTGGTGTAAATTACCTGAGGACCCGAAGGAGGATGTTATGGTTTAAGTCTTAAAATCTTGCACAAAGGAGAAGGGTCCTAGTGGACCTCAACATTTTGGCATTTCGATACCCGGAATACCCAAGGGTGAGTCCCCTTGCACTCGCAAGTCCCAAAACCCCGACTTGCGAAATCTTGAATTATTAGCGTGGGGATAAATTAAGAGTTTTTCGGACTTTCGGCACCCAGAGTATCTAGGTGCGAGTTTTCTTTCACTCACGAGTCCCAAAACCCCAACCCGCGAAATCATGAAATGGCAGTGTGTGGATAAGTATGGATTGATGGACGAGATCCTGTTGGAAGATCTGAGGTCAGTCGCGACCGTTAGATTGGAGGAAGAAACAAGGGCGCTAATGCCTCAACCCCTTTCCTTTTATCTTTGTAAGTAGCGAAGAAATGAGGACCGTAGATCCCCAGGATCCGTGGGAGCATCTGGACCATCTATTTATAGGTACATGTGGCTGTCGGTAAGTGTTTTGACGTTTCAGTACCCGAGAAGACAAAGGGGAAGAACCCTGATCATCGCGAGTCGTGAAACCCTGATAACCGAAACCCTGAAATAGTTTAAGGAGTGGATGAGATGGGATATTTCAGCATTTCGATGCCCGGGATACCTAAGTGCGAGTCCCTTTATACTCACAAGTCCTGAATCTCTGGTTCACGAAATTTGATGGGAGAAACCTTGAAATAGATGCATGGGTTTAGGATTCAGTATTTCGGAGTTTCAGCTCCCAAAAGGTCTAGGCATGAGATCTCCTATCTGTACACATCATGAAACTCCAATTCGCGAAATCCCGAAATGATAATAGGATGGAGTAGCTATGAGTTTTGGTGTTCCGGCTCCCAGGAAAACCTAGGAGTGAGACTTCTTGTCATTATCCATCGCGAAATCTCGAAGTACGAGATCCGAAAAAGGTCTAACATGGGTAAGACTTGGTGTTTCAGTGTTTTGGAAATCGATAAACCCAAGGGTCAGTCTTCTTGTACACGTCAGTCCCAAAATCCCGATGGCGGGAACCTCGAGATAGGGAAGTATGTTTGGAGTAAGTAGTTCGGAGTTTGGCTCCCGGAAGACCCCGATGTGAGACCTCCTGTCATCGCATCTCCTGAACTCCTGACTTACGAAATCCCGAAGAAATAGAACATAGAGATGAGTGATATTTCGGTGTTTCGGCACCCGTGACATTAGAGGCAAGTGTCTTGTCCTCACATACCCCGAAAGCCTGACTTGCGAAACCCCAAGGTATGAAACCCCAAAAATGAGTATGGAGCGACTAGGAGTAATGTTTCGATTTTTCGGCACCTGGGATATCTAGAGGCAAATGTCTTGTCCTTGCATATCGTAAAATCCTAATATGCGAAGTCCCAAAATGGGGGAGCAAACATGGTTTTAGTGTTTCAACTTTCCGGTGCCCGGGACTGCCAAAGGTCAGTTTTTCTCGTGTTCGCTTGCCGCGAAATTGCGATGGATGTGTTGGCAGCCAATACAATTTTTTCAATTGCCCTTAAAAGCTGCCTACACCTATGTCTCTTGAACTTCAAATTTCTGTCGCATTTTGCAAACAGAAGACATTTTTATTTCATGTGACATTTGCAAATTGGTTTCGATTTAGTTTTCAGGACTGAAAGCGTGAAAACTCCTCCATCGTTATTTTAATTGTCATGATCTACTCATCGATATTCTGATTGGTACTTACCTTTGGTTTATTGTTAAGTTGATGAAATGATTTTTCAAACTTTGCCTATCCTTGTTTTGATTATGCAACTTGATTTTGATTTAATTGATAAGGCATTGAGCATGCTAATTCATGAATTATACTCGATTATATAAGGGTTATGATTGATTTTGGTTTTTATATGATGTGATCCTTACTATCAAAATCTCTTGGCTTATCGATTTTTGCCACAATGTTTTATAAACTTTGGTACATATTATACATATAGCGCATGAGTAACATATGAGACTAATTTCATATTGAATGGCAATGTTTGGAGTTATACACAAGGCGCATTGGTCAAACCTTTGGATTTTGCAATAACGTTGGTTTGAATTATTACAGGTGCATATTTAAACTATGGGTTTGATTTAACGTTGAACGATCGTGGTTTCAAACTATACATTGGCACATTGATATAATTGTCCATCGTTTAAATCTTGGGTTGGCCAAATAGTTTTGATTTTTGTTATGATTGATTGAACAGGCATGGTACTTGTTGACGGGCGAAATTGACCGCCCGTCAACTGGGAGAGTGGAACCGGTCCGGGGTTGTCTAAATAACCCAAGCCATTTGGAATGAACCACCCTAACAAGTTTAACGGCTCTGTTGGCCGCTCTAAGGTCTTTTAAGAAAACCAAAGAGAAACTGATCTAAACTAACTTAAAACAAATAAACTAACTAAACTAAATAAACTAACTATTCTAACAATTATATACAATCTACTAATTACTATTATAATAACTCAAATCAACTATTTAATTACCAGCTGTAATATTACTTATTCACAAATCTACACTATAAACAACCTACAGATTTAATTAAAACCTGCAAAACTCATGTATTTTCTGCTCTAAAACAGCCAGGAATCTCTTTTTGATTTTTATATTTTATGAAAAAGAAATAAACATTACTGAAATTAAACAATCTAATATATTTACTGAAATTAAACAATCTAATATAAATCTAATTAAAATTATATCTAAACTGAACTACTTAATGAAAACAACAAAGAAAAGATTAGTTGACCTGGAAGCGCTCCTAATTTGTCYCGTGTGTGATGACTCTGAAGCTGGTCGRAGGAAGTAAACTCGCAYCGRATTGGTTCAATAGCTTYTSRTAAACGATCAGCTGAGCTKCTCTTCGAGTTGGTTTGYAGGACAAACAAGACATAAAAATATCATAACAACTATAAGATGTATAAATCTCTGCAATAAGGGAAACCTGTTATGCAAAAACTTATATTTGATAATTCAATCAATGAAGAAGATAAACTTGTCATTCACAAACTGAACTAAAAATTGTTATGTATTTTATATATTTGGAAGAGACAAGATAATGGATTACAGTGATTAAAATTATATCATTTGCACATGATATAGATAGCTAAAGTAGTCATAAATCATAGACAAAGTGATATACAAGACATGAAACAAAATGTTGATATATTGAAAAGCTAAAGCTGTGAAAAAACATCAATTCTTCTCCAGTCTGCATTAGAATTCCATATCCTTGTTCTCCCACCAATGAGGATGAACATTATTACAAAATCATAAGTATATATAAGTTTCTCCACAGGGTAAAACATCCCTGTGGATAATATCAAAAGGTTTTCCATAATCTGGCAAATATCCCCAAAATCACCTAAACTAGGAAATGAAATGCAAGTGAAATCTTGGAAAAATCCCCTAACTGCTCATAAACTCAATTGTAATTTTGAATTTACCAGCAATAGAACACAAATATCAAATTAGAAAGATATTTCGGTAACAAAACAATAAAAAATTGATTCTATAGACTTAGCTACAGAATCATCTGATTCTGTAGCTAGTATAAAATAACATATAAAATCAGATAGAAATCAAATGAAATCTTTTTAAAACAATCCAATTTAATTTTCTTTTAATAAACATTAGAATCGAATTACTAATGGTTCAAGAAAATTTATCGCTCAAATCAAATCAAATCGAAAAGAATGCAATCGAAACATGATAAGAATGCTCTGTTTTTAAATTGCCATTAAATCGGGTCAAATAATAACCACACTGTTTCATATCCAAATGAAATTACAAGTAAATCACATTGTATTCAAAATCGATTAGTTATAATCGAACACAATCACAATTGATTGGTTACGGCTGTGCATACAAATCACATTGGGTTAATCAAAAACTAAATTGTTACGACTATGGTCAAAACGAAAAATGTATAACAGTATCCACAATTTTTGCCAATGTTTTTGGTCGCTGAGTGTCATACAGTTAACCGATAGGACCAAATAGCAATCACAACTGTCACTGACTCATTATAGTCATAGCAATAGATTGATATCATTCAATCCTGTGTAAAAATAGGTAACTGTTTCAGTTGTAAAATGAAATCATACTTAATGAGTATAGACCCAACGAATCTCGTTATCGATCATCACTCAGTCAACATACAAGAGCGTGATTGAATCAACAGAATTCATAACATAAACTAGGTGAATAATCAAAATGAATGCGGCTGAGTTTAATTATAGAAACAATTCGTGAGACTAGATACAGTTAATTTCATTCCTCAAATCGAATTCAAACCATATATTTGTTGCAATCTGATAACATGGTCAAACCAAGCAATCCGAATCGATTTGGTTGGGTATAACAACTACGATTCATATCTATTCGCAATTCGGTCATGTAATAATAGGATGGTATTCGAATTGGTCAAAAATATAGGATATACAATCACAACAATTAACCATAATTGCTAACCATATCGCAAAGAATATAACCAATTTGAAATGAGATATTGACTGTGTTTAAAATTGGAATACCAAAACATCCTGTGTTTAGAAAACATTAACAACTGAGATTATCAATAGAGAATTCGATTGAAGCCAGTTTAAAACAAATCAAATCTATCTCGAGATCACTCGAATCAAAACCAAATCCAATAAAAATTGATTTATCAAAACAAAATTATATACAACAGTGCATGCTTGTGTGACAGAGAAAATCCACGGTGTGAACAGAGTTTATGATTATGTCATATAAATAGGTGAAAGTCATACCAACAAAGCTGTTCGAGCTACGCCAATCTTGAATTGATGAATGTTGTTGCCGACTCCACATTCTTAAACAAAATCGAACCTGTTGTTTGTTGCCTCTTATCAGTGGATGGCATCTTACCCTTTTGATTAGAGAGCTTTGCAACCTGATCCTCCAGAGCATGAATTATGGATTGCAGCATTGGCACATCAATGTAATACCTTTCCAGCCATGCACCACACTGATCACACGGTGGAGCATCTAGTTGAGATAGAACAGGAGGGGGTTTCGATGATTCATCAGGGGTTTCACAGGTCATTTTGATGCCGGGATAATTTGGATCATTTAGCAAACAAGGTGGTAAGTTCTTCACAAAATCATATGCGGGTTTGTCGCACAGACCTTCGAAATAGGGATACTCACTTGCTAGCTAGCGTTCAATCTCTGAGTCAGAATCTTCACTTATCATGACAGGGTCAGGGTTGACAGGAATTTTTGGTTTGTTTCTTGCCATGTGAGAGATTATTCAAGCGTTCTTCTTACCTTTAGAATTGGCAATGTTTTTGGTCTTGGGATTTTTAGCCACGGGTTTAACATTCTCCACATCCTCGGTGACATAATTGGGTAGGTCAATAGGTAGCTCGGGTAGAGGTTTGGGTAGCAGGGCACTGTAAGGGATAGGGGCTACTGAATTGCACTCGCTCACCACTGGTTTGTCAACCTGTGGTGGGCTTGACTCATCAAAATTATTGTGTTTAAGAAAATCATTCCAACAGTCCCGACGTAACCCCAAATGACAAACCACAAGCATTTTGATTAACCCATAATGAAATAGGTTGTTCTCGGCCTGGTTTCATTTGTACCTTTTGGACATTTTAAACAGACTCCTATGCAAGTAGTAAGGCATATTAAGTTCATATCCTATGAAAACCATAAGTAGCCGAAGGTGATACAGGAAAACGAAACCATACCGGCCCTCGCATGTGATGAATTGCTTGGTTACCATCAACAAGTTGTGCCATCCTTGATTTAGCATGTTTGCGGGCAAACCTTTGTCACAGGAGCTCACTCTTCGTGACAGAAAGAGTAATGTCCACGAGACATCTTCCACTTTACAATTTTTCGACCATATTTGTTCGACAGCAGGCAGATCGGTGGCTAGACTAAGAAATTTCTCATCAATTTCCAATTGCACATCCCCAACTTTGGCTCGGCAACCATTGAAGGTTAATGCAAATTGTCAATCCACTCTAGGGTTATAACCATCAAAATTTCATATGAATGAGAGCCATCCGAATTCCTCAAGGTCACTGTAAGAACCATTAAACATTAACAATGCTTGGCAGCCATTGGGTTCAGCCCTCACGACTGGAGCCATGGTTCGGGCTCATGGTAGGGTTTGGATTGAACACAATTAACACACAGGAGCGAGGTCGTTTGGGATTAACAGCTGCAAGCGTTCAAAGGGGAATGAATCAATATGCGCGTGCGAAGGTGGTGGGTTAGTTCACCGCCATGAAAAACATTAATGGCACAGTACCATCCCTGTTCAATCAATCATAACCAACATTAACATTATTCGGACAACCCAAGGTTTAAACGGTGGACAATTATATCAATGTGCCAATGTATAGTTTGAAACCACGATCGTTCAACGTAAAATCAAACCCATAGTTTAAATACATGCCTGTAATAATTCAAACCAATGTTATTGTAAAATCCAAAAGTTTGACCAACGCGCCATGTGTATAACTCCAAACATTGTCATTCAACACGAAATAAAACTCATGCGCTTGTTACATAATCCAATGTTTTGATCAAAGTTTTTCAAAACAAGGTGACAATAGACAAAATTGATTAAGCCAACATCTTTAAAAATCATAAGGATCACATTATATAAAAACCTTTAATCCACCATGACCCTTATATAATCAAGTATAAATCATAAATTTTCATGCTCAAAGCCTTATCAATTGAATCAAAGTCAAGTTGCGCAATCAGAGCGATAATAGGCAAATGGACATAGTTTTGAAAATAAACCAAAGGTAAGTACCAATCAGCATATCAATGAGTAGATCATGACAATTCAAATAACAATGGAGGATTTTTCACGCTTTCAGTCGTGAAAACTAAATTAAAATCAATTTGCAAATGTCGCTTGAAACGAAAACATCGTCTCTTTGCAAGATGCGACAGAAATTTGAAGTTCAAGAGACATAGGTGTAGGCAGCTTTTTAGGGAAATTGAAAAAATTGAATTGGCTGCCAGCAATGGAGACACACTGGGAGAAGCAGTTATCTCTGTTGAAAGAAACAAATTCAGATTAGGACAGCAAAGAAAAATACAACTCCAAAACAACAACCAGAAAATCGTACAAACATCATCATTTACTATCTTTTCCAGCGATGTTTTAAAAGATGCAAACTAATAACAGTCTTAAGATCAGCAAGTCACGATGTTAATGATAAAATCTTCAATACTGTTGGCATGGCCACTGCTGCCAGCAGGCATCCATAGCCCCGAAAGGGTTGCCATTTAACCCACTCGGACGTCTGTATCCTGTCAAGAAATTCTAGATTAGAGTAAAGGACTTTTTAAGAGGTTTCTTATAATTTTTTACAGATTTTCATTTACCCGACATTGCTTCGCTGCCAGCAGGCCTGTTCAGTACCCCGGCGAAGTTGTCTTGGCGCCATGCTTGCATTTACCCTCTTCCAGCGGACCTGTTCAGTATCCCGGCGGGTTTACAAACACTTCCCACAGCTCATATTGACATTTTTATTTTATTTTTCTTTTGTGTATAGCTGAGCGGGGTGACGCTAAAAAATCTTGGTATTTTATCATATTTTTTCAGACCTCATCAGAATTTTTTAAACACCGTCCTTTATTCAGCTCTAGAAATTTTTTATTTCTAAAACAACTTGCCATGACAGGGAGACATCCTTTTGAGTCATTCCTTTACGGAAAAGGGACAGCGTAAAAAGATAAAGATAATCATGACAAACTTCACTCAGAGATTGAAATCAGTAAACTTCTTTCAAACAAAAAAAATTTCCAACATAAATATCATTTTTATAAATATATCACTAATGTTCGTACAATCTTTCAGAAGTTATTTCAGCGAAGAAATTTTTTCATGATCTGAATATGAATTGCTCAGTACATAGGCATGCATATCTTTCGAAAACACCAAAAAAAATTAATCAATCCAAATCAAAATCAAAACAGGAAAAACAAAAAGATGCAAACCAAAGAAATATTTACATAATATACAAGGGTAGTAATCAAGCAAAGTATCTTTTCAGGGCTTGGCCATTCACCGGATAGGTTTCAGGCTGCCCTTCAAGATTCTGCAATCGAAAGGAACTAGGACCAAACTTTTCAGCAATAAAAAATGGTCAAGGCCACAAATTTTGAAACTTGGTATGCTCACCCTTTCCTTCGTGTGGTTTGTCCCACTTTAAGACGAGATCGCCTACTTCAAAATTCCTATCAGAAGCAAAATTAGAATCGAACCAGCTTTTAATCAGTTGTTGATGTTGATCTAACTTACGCTTAGCTTGGTTTCTTACTTCTTCTAACTTCATCAAAGCGTTAATACGACTTTCTAAAGGGGGACAATCTTCTTCTTGAACTTTTTGTGACAATTGAAGCGAAGGAAGAAGAATGTGAGGTGGCAGAATGGCTTCTCTTCCATAAACCAGAAAAAAGGGAGAGTTACCTATAGCAGCTCTGGGTGTTACCCTATCATCCCATAGTGCATTGTGCCAATTCTTGTGATTTTCAGCCACAGTTCTCTTGATAATTTTGATCAAGTTCTTGTTTGTTGATTCTGCTAAGACATTACCCTGAGTAGTAACTAACAGAATACTTCAACTTTATTCCTTTCTCTAAGGCGAACTCACTCATCTCAAGAGAAGAAAAGTATGAATCATTATCAAAGACTAGACAATCATGGATACCAAAACGAGTGATGACATTCGAGTTTAGAAAAGCAATCACCTGACTTGTGTTAACAGTTCTTAGTGCGGCGGCTTCAGACCATCAAGTAAAGTAATCAGTGGTTGTCACAATATACTTGTGTTGTTGTGAGGATGGAGGGTTAATAGGACCTATGATATCAAGGCCCCATTGCTGGAAAGGAGAATCGACTGTGACGGGTTGCAAGGGGAAGGCTGGTTTCTGCAATCGCCCTGACGCTTTCTGACAAATGATACATTTACGGCACAAGGCATGGTCGTCCCTAAAAAGTGTAGGCCAGTAATAAATGGCTCTTAAAACCTTATGAGCAGTGGTGTCGCCACCGAAGTGACCACCAACTTCTCCTGCATGCAACTCAAGCAAGACTCTTTCTGCTTCGTCCTTTTCAAGACAACGCATCATTACGCCATCGAAATTCTGATAAAACAGTATACCATTGACTAGATGAAAGGAGGCGGACTTTAGTCTCAACGCTCTTCTTTTGGTGGGGTCAAGGTGATGGGGTGTTGATCCATGTTCAAGACAAAATCTAATATCATCGTACCAAGGACTTACGAGGTTTTGTGCGCAACAAATCAAACTCTGATTGCGTTGTTCTAGGTCTGACGTATCACTGTCTTCTTGTTGTTTGGTTTCTGAATCAACCACCAACTTACACAATCCTTGGCCTCTCACAATCTGTGCTGGGGTGAAATCTAAGTCATACTCCTGCAAGGAGGTGACCCAGTTGGCTCTTTTCTCTCCTAACTCTTTTTGCACTAACAAGTTCCTAACGGCAGGGTAAGGGACAATGACCTTCGTTCTTGACTTCAGAAGATATGATCGGAAATGCTTAACTTCCTTGCAGACAACGTAGGCTTGCCGATCAACCGCTGGGTAGTTAAGTTCAACACCTTTGAAAGAAGAGCTCATAAAGGCGATAGGTACTTCATTTTTCTCGGAATTCTTCTGAGTTAGGACTGCGGCATAGGAATGATCAGAGGCAAAAGTATAGAGTGTAAAGTCTTGAGAGAAATCAGGGCTCATGAGAGACGGAGCGTCAATTATGGCCTTCTTAATATCGTTGAAATCTTAGTTTTCAGTAGGTCCCCAGTGATATTGGGTGTCTTTCTTAATCAGGTTCTGGAGAGGCTTGACCATTTCGGAGAAACTGGGGACAAATCTTCTCACGAAATTGATATGGCCTAAGAAGGACTGCATGGATTTTTTAGAGGTAGGTGGGGAAAGTTTAGCAATGACTTAAGTCCTCTCAGGGTCAATAATCATTCCATCACTAGACACAATGAATCCTTTCAATTTACCCTGTTCTACTGCAAAGATGGACTTCTTGGGGTTCAGGGAGATGCCGTATTTACGACATCGTAGCAGAACGACTCGTAAGTGAGTTAGATGATCATCTTTGTTTTTAGAATAAACAGTCACGTCATCTAAGTAGACTACTACAGAGTGATTGATTAAGCCTCTGAAAGCAATGTCCATTGCTCTCTGAAAGGTAGCACCGACATTAATCAATCCAAAAGGCATTTTGCGATAAGCATAAGTGCACCACGGGATACGGAAGGTAGTTTTAAATTGGTCTGACGGAGACATCAAGACTTGGTTGTATCCAGAGAAACCATCCATTAAGGACAGCCTCTCGGAACCAGATACTTGTTGTAAGATCTGTTCCATGGGAGGGACAGGATAATTATCTTTGTCAGACGCTTTGTTGAGGTTTCGAAAATCGACACAAAGTTGAATTTCCCTGTTTTTCTTCCACACTGGGATGATGTTGGATACCCATTGTGTGTGTCTAATAGGAAAAATTATTTTAGCACTTAGGAGTTTATTCAATTCTTTTTGTACGGTTGGTTCTAGCTTAGGATGCATTTTACTCAGTTTCTGTTGGAAGGGTAAGGTTTGGGACTTCATCGGGATGACATGTTGTATAATATTGGGATCAAATGTCTTAAGATCATTGTAAGTCCAAGCAAAGACATCCTTGAATTCTTTAAATAATTTAACAAAAGCATCTTTTTCTTGTCTAGAACATCCCAAGCCTAAGTTGATATACTGAGGATTTTCGCTAGTCCCTAAATTTACCTTCTCATAAGACAATGAGGAACTATTGGTTTTGCAATTGACCGTCTTTTTAAACTTATCTTCAAAATCATAAAACTTTTCTAGTCTAACAACAGATTTGGGTATAAGATTTACCATGTCCGATATAGCTTAAGGGGATTTCGGATTAGGTATTACCGTAAAGTCATGCAAATTGTCATCGTGCATTTGTTCATCTATCACTGTGCCTTGAAAGGTTTCTTCTATGTGCAGAAAGTTAATGATCTGCTGATCATCGTCAAATACTCTCCAGTTTGTGATATTGTCAGGAACCGATGGTCGAAACAATAGCTCCACGGATAACGCGTTCGGGGATAAGCCGTCTGCAGGAAGAAGTTTAGAGGCAACATTAGCTAATAGATCTTCTTCAGCATTATTTGATCTAGGAATGGAATTTATATTAAAAGCAGAACATTTGTTCATTAAACTCCATACCTCAGCCTGGTAACATTTGAGATGCGGGGAAAGACAGTGTATAGAATCTCTCACCTGTCTAACCACTATCTCAGAGTCGCCGAATACAATCAGATTTTGAATGTGCATATCCAAGGCTTTTTTGAGACCTTGCAATAAAGCCTCATATTCTACGATATTATTATTACATTCAAATTCTAGTCTACAAGCCAATAACGTCTTGTTACCTACCGGATCGATAATGATGCAGCTTGCACCAGCTCCTTCTTTAGACTTGGAACCGTCAAAATATAAAGACCAAATTTGATTTCCATCAGGCTCACAGGACTGTTGGATAGAAGCTGTTGGTTGCGTACATGCTAGGATCTCGGACTGTTGTTCTGGATTGTTGATAGGTGAAACTTCAGCCATGAAATTTCTGAAGTAGGTGTCCATCCCTTTGACTTCAGGTGGATTAACAGGAGGTGTGTATGGTTCATTAGGATCATTCAAGTCTGTGACCGTGAACTTGAGGTAACGCTCACGATTCACTCTGATCTTGTTGGGCTTACCATTTTCTGGAAGCCATAGGTGAGACCAGTCTGTTGCGAAGTAACCTTGTAGCTTCTCCGACCAGTCCCTGCTCAAAAAAAGACCATATACTTCTAGAATATCCACCACAATTATATCAATAACTTGATGAACCTTTGGGTTAGACGATAATCTAATCAATACATTTTTTAGTTCGCCTATAACTTTAACATCTGATCGATCAAGTTGTATGATTTTCAACGAAGAGGGTTCTACTTCAGCGTTAATATTTTGGCAGACTGACCAAGGCATCACATTGGAGGATGCTCCTGAGTCAACCATACAATTATGCACATTTCTGTTGAATATTTCGAAAGTTAAAAGAAAAGGAGGTACATTCTTACGAGTATTCAAAGTGGTAGCTTGTATTTTATTACTCGCAGTTTCTAAGACTACTTTATCTGAATTATTTACACTATTTACATTGTTATTTACATTATTTACAAGAGTTACAGGAAGGCTTCCTTTATCTTGCAGATCAGGATTGTTTTTAGTGGAAGTCTTCTGCGGCACTTTTCTTTGCACAACCTTATTGTTGTTTGAACTACCATTCTTGCCATTTTCTGAAATATTTTGCAACATCTTTGGTAACAAAAATGGAAATTTAAACAACTCATAAATAGAAATGTTAGCCCTTAATTTCTTAAGATCTTCAATGACATCGTAATCTAAATTAGGGCAAGAATTACTCTGTTTTATCTCTACTGAGTTAGATGGCTTTGGAGGTAAAGTTGCAGTGTTCTCGACAGGAGGTTTATTTGTTGTCTTACTCCTAGTGTTGTAAGGGTGAACAGTATCGAAGTTGGCTTGGAAGATGCTATCCGAGAGGTGTCCAAAAATATTTGGAGAAGACTCATCTTCTTGAATGGTTTCCTGCTCGACTTCCTCTTGAGGAATATCAGGAGGGATCAAGTCATCCTGGGCTCTTAGAATTGTCTGGAGAGCACATTGCAAACTTTCTAGGTTCAAGCCTTCGGGATTTGGATTAGGCCG
>JZKD02S1742764.1:70872-84687 GCA_000966675.3 Picea glauca
AATTTTTGTACAACTTTGGTTAAATTTTCCAAATCAGAGTTTTCAGGTTGTGTTTTGTTTTGTGTAGGTCTGGGGAGAATTTCAATCTTCTTTTTGGAAGAAGAAACAGTCTCGGTTTCATTGCTAGAAGAGTCCTTAAGGCTAAGTATGTCTTTTTCAATCTGAGTAGCCTCTTCAAAGGCTTCTAACAACGTGGCCTTTTTAGAACGTTTAACCCAAATAGCTATACTTTGATGTAGAGATTTAGTGTAGTAAGCTATTACAAGACCCTCAACAGGCATAGACTCTATAGGGATTCAATTTTTAAGTGTTAGAAAACTTTGATTAAAATATTTAACTTTTTATTTTGGGTTCATTTTTAAGCTTGAAAGATCCATGACCAAGACTTCCATAGGTTTACCATCTCCGAATTTTTCCAAAAAGAATGACTCAAACTTTTCCCAAGATACTATGGTGTGAGGCTGTTGGAGAAAGTACCAAGTGGATGCATTACCCTCAAAGGTGTAAGGGAACAACCTACAGACAACATCTTCGTGTTCAACATTACGGAGTCTAATGGCTAACATAAATTTTTTGATATGATCTTCAGCTATCTGTTTTGAATTGGGATCAAACTTAGGCAGCCATTTTTTCAGGTGCTTAGGTAAAGGGTGCTGGGCTCCAGGTACAGCTACAGCATCCTGGTCCAACCATGGTCTAGTAGGGTTGTTATGATTTTCTATTGGGGTAGTGGGTGTGGAAGGCTGAGAAGGTGGATTGCCTTCGTCAGAAGAGGAATCTCCTCCAGAAGAGGAAGGAGATGAAGGAGGTGGTGAAGGAGGTATCCTAGATCCTCCTGCAGCAGGATTTGTGTTTGGATCTGTAGGATTCACAGTGAGGTCTATATCGCCTAACTGTTCTCTGATATCAGAAAAATCTAAAAGTTGACCCCACGGGCGGTTTGGTCGCCTGAGACTAGCTAAGGCACTATGTGTTTTAATAAGAGATTGATGAACGATCTCTTGGACATCACCACCTGTAGGATTAGGGGTTGCTGGCTCAACTGTGATTTGCGGATCTTCGGTTGAAGTAGTTGTTATTTGAGGGGGGATATTATCTTGTGAACGGATTCTAGTCACTATAGGGGTGAGATTAGGTGGAGGAGGAGTCTTGCAACCACCTCGTGCCATTAATAAGTTTAGGCCCTCCTTCTAGCGCCATTTGTTGACAGGTGAAACTAACCGTCCGTCAACTGGGAGAGTGGAACCGGTCTGGGGTTGTCTAAATAACCCAAGCCGTTTGGAATGAACCACACTGATGAGTTTAATGGCTCCGTTGGCCGCTCTAAGGTTTTTTAAGAAAACCAAAGAGAAACTGATCTAAACTAACTTAAAACAAAAAAACTAACTAAACTAAATAAACTAACTATTCTAACAAATATATACAATCTAATAATTACTATTATAATAACTCAAATCAAATATTTAATTACCAGCTGTAATATTACTTATTCACAAATGTACACTATAAACATCCCACAAATTTAATTAAAACCTACAAAACTCATGTATTTTCTGCCCTAAAACAGCCAGGAATCTCTTTTTGATTTTTATATTTTATGAAAAAGAAATAAACATTACTGAAATTAAACAATCTAATATATTTACTGAAATTAAACAATCTAATATAAATCTAATTAAAATTATATCTAAACTGAACTACTTAATGAAAACAACAAAGAAAAGATTAGTTGACCTGGAAGCGCTCCTAATTTGTCCCGTGTGTGATGACTCTGAAGCTGGTCGAAGGAAGTAAACTCGCACCGAATTGGTTCAATAGCTTCTGATAAACGATCAGCTGAGCTGCTCTTCGAGTTGGTTTGTAGGACAAACAAGACATAAAAATATCATAACAACTATAAGATGTATAAATCTCTGCAATAAGGGAAACCTGTTATGCAAAAACTTATATTTGATAATTCAATCAATGAAGAAGATAACATGTCATTCACAAACTGAACTAAAAATTGTTATGTATTTTATATATTTGGAAGAGACAAGATAATGGATTACAGTGATTAAAATTATATCATTTGCACATGATCTAGATAGCTAAAGTAGTCATAAATCATAGACAAAGTGATATACAAGACATGAAACAAAATGTTGATATATTGAAAAGCTAAAGCTGTGACAAAACATCAATTCTGCTCCAGTCTGCATTAGAATTCCATATCCTTGTTCTTCCACCAATGGGATGAACATTATTACAAAATCATAAGTATATATAAGTTTCCCCACAGGGTAAAACATCCCTGTGGATAATATCAAAAGGTTTTACATAATCTGGGAAATATCCCCAAAATCACCTAAACTAGCAAATGAAATGCAAGTGAAATCTTGGAAAAATACCCTAACTGCTCATAAACTCAATTTTAATTTCGAATTTACCTGCAATAGAACACAAATATCAAATTAGAAAGATATTTCAGTAACAAAACAATAAAAAATTGATTCTACAGACTTAGCTACAGAATCATCTGATTCTGTAGCCAATCTAAAATAGCATATAAAATCAAATAGAAATCAAATGAAATCTTTTTAAAACAATCCAATTTAATTTGCTTTTAATAAACATTAGAATCGAATTACTAATGGTTCAAGCAAATTTATCTCTCAAATCAAATCAAATCGAAAAGAATGCAATCGAAACAGGATAAGAATGCTCTGTTTTTAAATTTCCATTAAATCGGGTCAAATAATAACCACATTGTTTCATATCCAAATGCAATTACAAGTAAATCGCATTGTATTCAAAATCGATTAGTTATAATCGAACACAATCACAATTGATTGGTTACGGCTATGCATACAATTCACATTGGGTTAATCAAAAACTAAATTGTTACGACTATGGTCAAAACAAAAAATGTATAACAGTATCCACAATTTTTGCCAATGTTTTTGGTCGCTGAGTGTCATACAGTTAACCGATAGGACCAAATAGAAATCACAACCGTCACTGACTCATTATAGTCATAGAAATAGATTGATATCATTCAATCCTGTGTAAAAATAGGTAACTGTTTCAGTTGTAAAATGAAATCATACTTAATGAATATAGACCCAATGAATCTTGTTATCGATCATCACTCAGTCAACATACAAGAGCGTGATTGAATCAACAGAATTCATAACATAAACTAGGTGAATAATCAAAACGAATGCGGCTGAGTTTAATTATAGAAACAAATCGTGAGACTGGATACAGTTAATTTCATTCCTCAAATCGAATTCAAACCATATATTTGTTGCAATCTGATAACATGGTCAAACCAAGCAATCCGAATCGATTTGGTTGGGTATAACAACTACGATTCATATCTATTCGCAATTCGGTCATGTAATAATAGGATGGTATTCGAATTGGTCAAAAATACAGGATATACAATCACAACAATTAACCATAATTGCTAACCATATCGCAAAGAATATAACCAATTCGAAATGAGATATTGACTGTGTTTAAAATTGGAATACCAAAACATGTTGTGTTTAGAAAACATTAACAACTAAGATTATCAACAGAGAATTCGATTGAAGCTAGTTTAAAACAAATCAAATCTATCTCGAGATCACTCGAATCAAAACCAAATCCAATGAAAATTGATTTATCAAAACTAAATTATATACAACAGTGCATGCTTGTGTGACAGAGAAAATCCACGGTGTGAACAAAGTTTATGATTATGTCATATAAATAGGTGAAAGTCATACCAACGAAGCTGTTCGAGCTACGCCAATCTTGAATTTACAAATGCTGTTGCCGACTCCACATTCTTAAACAAAATCGAACCTGTTGTTTGCTGCCTCTTATCAGTGGATGGCATCTTACCCTTTTGATTAGAGAGCTTTGAAACTTGATCCCCCAGAGCATGAATTATGGATTGCAGCATTGGCACATCAATGTAATACCTTTCCAGCCATGCGCCACATTGATCACACGATGGAGCAGCTAGTTGAGATAGAACAGGAGGGGGTTTTGACGAGTCACCAGGGTTTTCACAGGGCATTTTGATGCTGGGATAATTTGGATCATTTAGAAAACAAGGTGGTAAGTTCTTCACAAAATCATATGCGGGTTTGTCACACAGACCTTCGGAATAGGGATACTCGCTTGCTAGGTAGCGTTCAATCTCTGAGTCAGAATCTTCACTTATCATGACAGGGTCAGGGTTGACAGGAATTTTCGGTTTGTTTCTTTCCATGCGAGAGATTAATCGAGTGTTATTCTTACCTTTAGAATTGGCAATGGGTTTGGTCTTGGGATTTTTAGCCACAGGTTTAACATTCTCCAAATCCTCGGTGACATAATTGGGTAGGTCAATAGGTAGCTCGGGTAGAGGTTTGGGTAGCAGGGCACTGTAAGGGACAGAGGGTACTGAATTGCACTCCCTCACCACTAGTTTGTCAACCTGTGGTGGGCTTGACTCATCAAAATTATTGCATTTAAGAAAATCATTCCAACAGTCCCGACGTAACCCCAAATGACAAACCACAAGCATTTTGATTAACCCATAATGAAATAGGTTGTTCTCGGCCTGGTTCTGTTTGTACCTTTTGGACATTTTAAACAGACTCCTATGCAAGTAGTAAGGCATATTAAGTTCATAGCCTATGAAAACCATAAGTAGCCAAAGTTGATACAGGAAAACGAAACCATACCGGCCCTCGCATGTGATGAATTGCTTGGTTACCATCAGCAAGTCGTGCCATCGTTCCTTTAGCATGTTTGCGGGCAAACCTTTGTCACAGGAGCTCACTCTTCGTGACTGAAAGAGTAATGTCCATGGGACATCTTCCACTTTACAATTTTTCGACCATCCCTGTCCGACAATAGGCAGACCGGTGGCTAGACTGAGAAATTTCTCATCAATTTCCAATTGCACATCCCCAACTTTGGCTTGGCAGCCATCAAAGGTTAATGCAAATTGTCGATCCACGCTAGGGTTATAACCATCAAACTTTCGTATGAATGAGAGCCATCCGAATTCCTCAAGGTCAATGTAAGCACCATCAAACATTAACAATGCCTGGCAGCCATTGGGTTCATCCCTCACGACTGGAGCCATGGTTCGGGCTCATGGTAGGGTTTGGATTGAACACAATTAACACACAGGAGCGAGGTCGTTTGGGATTAACATCTACAAGAGTTCAAAGGGGAATGAATCAATATGCGCGTGCGAAGGTGGTGGGTTAGTTCACCTCCATGCAAAACATTAATGGCACAGTACCATCCCTGTTCAATCAATCATAACCAACATTAACATTATTCGGCCAACCCAAGGTTTAAACGGTGGACAATTATATCAATGTGCCAATGTATAGTTTGAAACCACGATCGTTCAACGTAAAATCAAACCCATAGTTTAAATACGCGCCTGTAATAATTCAAACCAATGTTATTGCAAAATCCAAAAGTTTGACCAACGCGCCATGTGTATAACTCCAAACATTGTCATTCAACATGAAATAAAACTCATGCGCTTGTTACATAATCCAATGTTTTGATCAAAGTTTTTCAAAACAAGGTGACAATAGACAAAATCGATTAAGCCAACAGCTTTAAAAATCATAAGGATCACATTATATAAAAACCTTTAATCCACCATGACCCTTATATAATCAAGTATAAATCATAAATTTTCATGCTCAAAGCTTTATCAATTAAATCAAAGTCAAGTTGCGCAATGACAACGATAATAGGCAAATGGACATAGTTTTGAAAATAAACCAAAGGCAAGTACCAATCAGCATATCAATGAGTAGATCATGACAATTCAAATAACAATGGAGGAGTTTTCACGCTTTCAGTCGTGAAAACTAAATTAAAATCAATTTGAAAATGTCGCTTGAAACGAAAACATCGTCTCTTTGCAAGATGCGACAGAAATTTGAAGTTCAAGAGACATAGGTGTAGGCAGCTTTTTAGGGCAATTGAAAAAATCGAATTGGCTGCCAACAGTACTCTACCATTAATGTTTTGCATGGAGGTGAACTAACCCACCACCTTCGCACGTGCATATTGATTCACCTCCCCTTTCATCGTTATCATAGCTGTTAGCCAAAATGATTTTGCTCCTGTATGTTTAATCCGAACCCTACCATGCGCCCGCACCATGGCTCCAGTCGTAAGGGCTGAACCCAATGGTTGCCAGGAATTGTTGATGTTTGATGGTGCTTACAATGACCTTGAGGAATTCATATGTCTCCCGTTCATACGAAAGTTTGATGGCTATAACCCTAGCGTGGCTCGGCAATTTGCATTAACCTTTGATGGCTTCCGAGCCAAGATTGGGGATGTGCAGTTGGAAATTGATGAGAAATTTCTCGGTCTAGCTACCGGTCTGCCTGCTGTCGGATAGAGATGGTCGAAAAATTGTAAAGTGGAATATGTCCCATGGAAATTTCTCTTCCAGTCACGAAGAGTGAGCTCCTGTGACAAGGGTTTGCCTGCAAACATGCTAAAGCAACGATGGCACGACTTGTTGATGGTAACCAAGCAATTCATCACATGCGAGGGCTGGTATGGTTTCGTTTTCCTGTATCACCTTTGGCTACTTATGGTTTTCATAGGCTATGAGCTTAATATGCCTTACTACTTGCATAGGAGTCTGTTTAAAATGTCCAAAAGGTACAAACGAAACCAGGCCGATAACAACCTATTTCATTTTGGGTTAGTTAAAATGCTTGTGGTTTGTCATTTGGGGTTACGTCGGGACTGTTGGAATGATTTTCTTAAACACAATAATTTTGATAATTCAAGCCCACCACAGGTTGACAAACCTGTGGTGAGCGAGAGCAAGTTTGTAACCTCTGTCCCTTACAGTGCCCTGCTACCCAAACCCCTACCCGAGCCACCTTTTGACCTACCCAATTCTGTCACCGAGGATGTGGAAAATGTTAAACCCATGGATAAAAATCCCAAGACCAAACCTAATGCGAATTATAAAGGCAAGAAGAATGCTCGATTAATCTCTCACATGGCAAGAAACAAACCAAAAATTCCTGTCAATCCTGACCCTATTGTGCTCAGTGAAGATTCTGACTCGAAAATTGAACGTTTCCTAGCAAGCGAGTATCCCTATTCCGAAGGTCTGTGTGATAAACCCGCATACGATTTTGTGAAGAACCTACCACCTTGTTTGCTAAATGATCCAAATTATCCCAGCATCAAAATGCCCTGTGAAACCCCTGGTGACTCGTCAAAACCCCCTCCTGTTCTATCTCAACTAGCAGCTCCACCGCGTGATCAGTGTGGCTCATGGTTGGAAAGGTATTACATTGATGTGCCAATGCTGCAATCCAGAATTCATGCTCTGGAGTATCAAGTTGCAAAGCTCTCTATTCAAAAGGAAAAGATGCCATCCACTGATAAGAAACAACAAACAACTGGTTTGATCCTGTTTAAGAACGTGGAGTCGGAAACAACATTCGTCAATTCAAAATTGGCGTAGCTCGAACAGCCTCACTGGTATGACTTTCACATATTTATATGACATGATCATAAACTCTGTTTATATCGTAGATCTGCTCTATCGCATAAGCATGCACTTTTGTATATAATTTTGTTTTGATAAATCAATTTTCATTATCGTTTAATTTTCGATTGGATTTGGCTTCGATTCGAGTAATCATGGGATAGATTTGATTTGTTTTAATTTGTTTTAATCGAATACTCTGTTGATAATCGAAGTTGTTAATATTTTCTAAACATAGGTTGTTTCTGGTATTCCAATTTTGAACGCAATCAACAGTTCGAATTGAATTGGTTATATTCTATACGATGTGGTTATCATAACTGTTATAATGTTATAATCCATGTCTGATTCGATGAATTTGGATATCATTCTGTTGATACATAACCAAAGTGCAAGTTGTTCGATTCACATCGTTTGACCGTGTTATCAGCTCGTTTCATATTGTTTAAAGTTGATTTGTTGAACGGAAATGATTATGCCCAACATGGCGATCTGTTTCTATAATTAAACTCAGCCATATTCATTTTGATTATTTACCCAGTTTATATTATGAATTCTGTTACGCTCATGTCTGTTGACTATGTGGTGATCAATAACGAAATTCGTTTGAGTATGATTTCGTCTGAATACAATCGAAACAGTTTACCTATCTTTACACTTGATTGAATGATATCATTGTTGTAGATGGTTACGATCATTATGTGATCTTGTCTGTTGACCGTGTAAACTCTCAACGATTGTGATCTATGGCAAAGATTAGTGGATGTTGTTATGCATGTTTCATTTTGATAATAATCATAACAGCCTTTCTATATTGGCATTCGATCAAAACAATATGAATCTTATGCACACTGCACAACAGTAACCAATCGACTATGATTGTTTGGATTATGATTGCATCGTATCTTATACGATTTGGTTCACCATTGATTTCATTTATGAAACAGTCCAGTTATGATTCGACCTGATTTTATGGCAACTGAAAAAACAGAGCATTCTTACCCTATCCCGATTGCATCCTTTTTTATTTGGTTTGATTTGAATGATACATTTTCTTGAGCCATTAGTAATTTGATTTTAATTTTTGTTGAAAAAGAAATAAATTGGATTGTTTTTTAAAAAGATTTTGTTTGATATCTATCTGCTTCTATATGCTATTTTAGACTAGCTACAGAATCACATGATTATGTAGCTAAGTCTGTAGAATCAATTTTTTATTGTTTTGTTACTGAAATATCTTTCTAATTTGATATTTGTGTTCTATTGTAGGTAAATTCGAAATTGCAATTGATTTTATGAGCAGTTGGAGGATATCTCAAAGATTTCATTTGCATTTCAGTTGCTTAGTTTAGTTGATTTTGGGATTTTTCCCTGATTATGTAAAATTGTTTGATAATTATCCACAGGGAGGTTTTACCCTGTGGAGAAACTTATATATACTTATGATTTTTGTAATAATGACATCCTCATTCATGGGAGAACAAGGATATGGATTTCTAATACAAACTGGAGCAGAATTGATGTTTTGTCACAGCTTTAGCTTCTCAATATATCAACATTTGTTTCATGTTTTGTATATCACTTTGTTTATGATTTATGACTACTTTAGCTATCTAGATCATGTGCAAATGATATAATTTTAATCACTGTAATCCTTATCTGGTTTCTTCCAATTATATAAAAGACATAACAATTGTTAGTTCAGTTTGTGAATGACAGGTTTACCTTCTTCATGAGTTGAATTATATAATATAAGTTTTTGCATAACAGGTTTCCCTTATTGCAGAGATTTATTAATCATAAGATTGTTATGATTTTTTATGTCTTGTTTGTCCTGCAAACCAACTCGAAGAGCAGCTTAGTTGATCGTTTACGAGAAGCTATTGAACCAATTCGGTGCGAGTTTACTTCCTCCGACAGGCTTCAGAGTCATCACACACGGGAAAAATTAGGAGTGCTTCCAGGTTAGATAATCTTTTCTTTGTTGTTTTCATTAAGTAGTTCAGTTTAGATTTAAGCTTAATTAGATTTATATTAGATTTCTTAATTTCAGTAAATATATTAGATTGTTTAATTTCAGTAATATTTATTTCTTTTTCATAAAATATAAAAAATCAAAAAGAGATTCCTGGCTGTCTTAGGGCAGAAAATACATGAGTTTTGCAGGTTTTAATTAAATCTGTAAATTGTTTATAGTGTACATTTGTGAATAAGTAATATTGCAGCTAGTAATTAAATAGTTGATTTGAGTTATTATAATACTAATTAGTAGATTGTATATAATAGTTAGAATAGATAGTTTAATTTAGTAGTTAGTTTTAGATAGATTAGTTTAGTTTCTTTTATTTAGTTTAGTTAGTTTTATTTTTACTTAGTTTAGTTAGTTTTAGTTAGATTAATTAGTTTAGATTAGTTTTCTCTTTGGTTCTCTTAAAGACCTTAGAGTAGCCAACGGAGCCGTTAAACTCGTCAGGGTGGTCCATTCCAAACGACTTGGGTTATTTAGACAACCCTGGACCGGTTCCACTCTCCCAGTTGACGGACGGACAGTTTCGCCCGCCAACAGGATGAAACCCCAAAATGAACAAGGGAATACCTATAATGCAATTTCCTGTCTCACGAAATTCGATGAGCACCCTATGATAAGGACTGTGGCCATAACTGTCGATTAGGTGAGTGTGGATAAGGGATGGCAGGGTCTGTATCAGGTCTTGTATGGAGTCGGGGAATCCTATTCCTCGGAGAAAAGAAGAAAACGTCGAAATTTTGGAATTTCATAGTGGGTGTGCTACAAATTGGTATCAGAGCATGGTTACAACACTTGGCTTTCTTGGGCTCATGAACAAGTTGCACAGGAGCTCCATTCAAAACACTCCAAAAAGGAGTAACCCTCTATCTTAACCCTCTTAATTAAAAAAAGTCAAAGTTTGAAATGAAAATCCGATTTTGTATGCATGAGAAGGAAAAATGAATTTATGCACGGGTTATGAATGTATATAAAATATTGACTAACAACCAGCGTTTGTATTTTGCACCCAAGCAGACGATCAGCTGAGGGAAATTACAGACGCATAGAATGGTTACTCACCATGAAATGGGAGAGGGCTCCCACAATAGAGATGAAGAGTCTGACGAAAGGAGGATGGTAGGGACCCCTCCAGATCTAGATGAAACTATGAGGAGCCTCATGGTCGAATTACAAAGCTGCAAGGCTGACAATGAAAGGATGATGAAAGAACAAGAAAAGCAAACAGAAATTAATGTACTTTTACTACAAAGCTTATCTGACCTACAAAGACAAATGCGGCATGAACCTGAGGTACAAAAACATGGTCATATCAGTGGCCACACTGAGAGGAGCACCTCGAAAAAGGTCCACCCCAGATGTAAAGGACAAGCGGTGGACGATTCCTCTGAGAAGGAAGCATGTGATTCAGAGGGATCTTCTAGTAGTAGAACCAGTTCCTATTCCCGAAGGAAACAGAAGAAGCAAAAGCCTTCCAAAGGTCATAAATTCAAAGAATTCATAAAATCCAAACCACCCTCCTTCTATGGTGAAATAAAGAAGGGAGAGGAAGTAGAGGCCTGGTTGCTTGGACTAAAGAAATATTTCAAAGTCCATGACTTTTCAGAAAATTTGAAGGCCTGAGTAGCCACCTTCAACTTGAACGGAAAGGCTTCCATTTGGTGGGAATACCTTAAGAATGTGAAAGGGGTTCGTAAAGAGGACATGTCCTGGAAGAAATTTGAGATATACTTCCAGAAGAAGTATTTGTCGGAAAAATATTTCGATGAGAAGACCAAAAAGATTTATGAACTCAAACTGGGAAAACTCACTATAGAAGAATATGTCAACAAATTCCTCAATTTGTTGAGGTATGTACCTTATATAAAAGGGGAAAAGGCAAAGGTGTAACGATTCATCAGTGGACTACCTAAGAACTATTGGAATAGAATTGAATTTGATGAGCCAAAGACTCTAGAAGGAACTATTCGAAAGGCAACCAATTGTCATGAACAGTTTGGGCATCGAGCAGGACCTCGCGAAGGATGGAAACAGAAGAATAGTTCAAGATTTCAGAAAAAGGGGATTAAATTCCCAGGATTTAAGAACTATAAGAAGAATCCAAGAATGAGCTTCCCAGCCCAGACTGTGCACCAGCAAAATTTTCCCTCTTTGAGCGGAAATAAAACTTTTGGACCCATATCAGTGAAGACTGATAACCCAAAGAGAGAACCTTTGAAATGTTGGGGTTGTAGGGAAGAACATATATTGAGAGATTGTCCACACCGACAACAGAATAGTCGGAGGATTTATAACATCCAAGAAGCTACCACCATCAATGATGTGGCCATGAGTGTGCCGCAAATTTATGCAGCCTTAGATAATAACCAGGCTGACCACCAAGCTTCAGTGGTGGAAATAGAAGGTATGATTTCCAACCATCTAGTATCTGTTTTGATTGAACCTGGTTCAAATTTGAGTTATATATCCCCTAAAGCTGTTGATAAGTGTAAACTACAACCAAAAAACATACCAAGCCATGGTTGGTACAGTTAGCCACTGGCACCAAAAGAAGGGTAGCAGAGGTTATACCAGCCTACCAATTGATGTTGGGTAAATTCCCCACCCAAGAAACCCTTAACTTAATACCCCTGGGATTGTATGATCTATTGATTGGTATGGATTGGCTAGCTGCCCATAAAGCTAGATTGGACTGTTACCATAAAACCTTAGAATGTGTAAGTAAAGAAGGGAAAATGATAACCCTTCAAGGGATCTGAAAACCTGTCTCAGTAAGACAAATATCATCTCTTCAAATGAGAAATTATTTCCGAAAGGGATGTCCCCTATATGCAATACAGGTGTTGAAAACAATTGAAGGTGACAAACCAAGTTCTGACGATCACCCTATCCTGAGAGAATACAAAGATGTGTTTCTGGAAGAGGTACCAGGTCTACCTCCGAGAAGAGACATAGACTTCTCGATAGAACTTGCACCGGGAGCGATGCCAGTGTCTAGGACACCCTACCAGATGAGCACACCCGAGTTAGTTGAACTCAAGTTGCAATTAAAAGAAATGATGGATAAGGGCTATATCAGACCCAGTGTGTCTCCATGGGGAGCACCATTCCTGTTTGTGAAAAAGAAGGATGGTACCCTTAGACTGTGTATAGATTATAGGCAACTTAATAAGGTAACCATAAAGAACAAGTACCCCTTGCCCAGGATCGATCACCTTTTTGATCAATTGGGGGGTGCATCTATTTTCTCAAAGATTGACTTGAGGTTGAGATACCATCAAGTCCGAATTAAGGGTGAAGACATCCATAAAACTGACTTCCAAACACAGTATGGTCACTATGAGTTCGTGGTAGTGCCATTTGGGTTAACCACTACCCCTGCCACTTTTATGTGCTTGATGAACAATGTACTCAACAAATTCCTAGACAAATTTGTGCTAGTTTTTATTGACGATATATTAATTTACTCCAAGAATAGAGAAGAGAATGAAGAGCATCTTAGGCTTGTGTTGCAAGTGCTGAGAGAACATCAGCTCTATGCCAAATTCAACAAACGTGAATTTTTCCAGAAGCAAATACATTACTTAGGCCATGTTCTATCCAAAGAAGGAGTAGCAGTAGACCCTGATAAAATCAGGTCTATCATGGAATGGCCTACCCCAAAGGAAATTTTGGATATCAGATCCTTTATGGGATTAGCAGGATACTATAGGAGATTTATAAAAGGATTCTCCAAGATTGGTTGTCCAATCACTGCCCTCCAGAAGAAGGGGATAAAATTCATGTGGACACAGAAATGTGAAGAAAGATTTCAAACCCTGAAACATCTACTGACCAATGCACCCATGTTGAAGATCGTCGATCCCGAAGCTGACTTCCTCATGTGCATAGATTCTTGTAAGGAAGGTCTCTGAGGAGTGTTGGTTGTGGAGCCTGATTATCTTCCTAATTCAGAGGTCCTTTCTTTCAGCCGTGTTTATACCCCATGAATTATTTACACCCCAGAAGTATGTACACTCTTCCACGCGGGGGAGTACAGAGGGGGGGTACCCCCTCTGCGGGGTCCGGGGGGGCTATCCCCCCATCTGGGGGGTCTGGGGGCAAGCGGGGCCCCAGTGGGGGTTCGGGGGTGAAGCCCCCGAAGAAAAAATTTCATTGTAAAAGTATATTGTAATTTCATTGTAAATCTGGACCGTTCATTATAAGGTCGTAGATCTAACGATAGAGATTATGTTAGGTTTTTTTTCCCTAGAAGGCAACCCTCTTTTAT
>JZKD02S1742775.1:18348-31877 GCA_000966675.3 Picea glauca
AGAAATATCTACTTATCTATTGCAAATTGTATTATGGATTTCCCAAATTGTATTTATATTTCTCTTATGATTTGCATAATTATGAAAAAAATGTGTTTTCATCTCCACTTTGGAGTCAAACAACCCTACATTTAATTCTCCACTTTGCTTCTTTTTTCTGCCAACAATTATCTTCTAGGTTTTCTCAATGATGTCAATTCTTCTTTGGATTCTTTAGAAAAATCCCTTCATTTTCCTCATAGAAATATGTGATCTATTTCTTGACTGAGATCAGATCTTGTTCCAATTATTTTTGTTTATTATGATCCCATGTCAAGTTTTCTCTTTTAACTATACTTAAACTTGAAGCAAATCAATGACATATTATGTCCCTTAGTGACTGAATAGAGAACAATGCAAGAAAGTGGAGTTAGTTTCCATTATCCATGGAATTGGTACTAAATGAGTAAGAAAACAAACTCAAGTTTACATGGGTGATGAAACATAGACCAATGAGACCTAGCATAAGATAACTTGTTTTGAGAACTAAATGGTTTGTATAGACTTGGAGGTGTCTTAGATGGCTTGGGGAGTGACTAAAATGAGATATATTATCCTTGGATTTCCACATTGGTACAAGATAAGAAGAAGAAGAAAAAGAATCTTCAAAGTCAAGCTGCAATTCAAATAAAGAAGATGGAGGCAAGAAAGTACCTAAGGTGGAGAAACCAAAGAAGGAGATATGATAATGTAACAAGACTCAAGGACCATTTAGAATATCAATAAATATTGACATCAAGCCATATGTAGGTGAGATAAATGCCTTAAAGTTGAATCAATGGTTGTAACAATGATACTTTTATTTTATCGTGGCTTAGGTACTTAATAAAGCACAAAGAATCTCTTGTATTGCAAAAATAAACCATATAGCACAAAAGAAATACACAAAATGATATAATGAGTTCAATAAATGTGGAGCACCCTTTTACAACAACATTGATATCTTTTATAGAGTTGTATGACCACACTACCTAATCTTAATAAGTTCTATTAATAACCCTATTCATGGAACCTATTAAATTTAATTCATAATAACTATTTATGAGAGTCACTTACATGACTTTATTACATTGCATTCTTGAAACATTATACTCTAAGACCTTCTCTTAAGGCTACAATACTAATTGTTAAAAAACTTGATTGATAACCAAACATTAAAAGTAAAATTATTAATAATCTTCTCGTCTCCATAATTTTGAGACCATGTAGTTAGTCCATTGAGCTATCTCATCACCCTCGTAAAGGTATAACGCCAGAGTTCCAACAATGTTGAATTTCGGAGCTCCTGAATCTCATATTCATGAAACCTTTAATTTTGGATCTCCAAAATTATTTGGACAACAATCCATATTGATCTACATTTACACCAAATTCCTTCTATCTTCAAATATTTGGCCTCTCAAAACATGAAAACCTCCTCTATTTCATTGTCATCAAACTCATAGCCATTATCTTGTGGTTCTTCAATTATAGTTGTTAAAGTTCAATTATATTTCTCTACCTCTAATCTTCCCCTGTAGAAGATCAATAGTTAGTTCTTTACAATTCCAAATTGTGTGGCCTATTTTTCTACAATCGTTGGTAGTTATTTAATCAAACTTATATTATATAATATATAATTAAACTACTTGTACATTTACTTATGTCAAGCCAAGGTTCATAGTACTTATGAAATATCCATTTAGTCCCTCATTTATTCACCAAATAGGTCAAACTTATATTATAGAATATATAATTAAACTACTTGTACATTTACTTATGTCAAGCTAAGGTTCATAGGTTCATAGTACTTATGAAATATCCATTTAGTCCCTCCTTTATTCACCAAATAGGTCCCCCAATAGACCAACCCACCCATTCATGGCTGGATAGATGGAGGAATAGGGAAGGGTTACTATCCTCGTGCACTATCTATGTAGATATCATGTCATATACATTGATTTTCCTACAATGATATGAAGAAAGGAAATTTCATTGCTCCAAAAAAATCATACTTGTAGAATTTAATTAAATTCACCAATCATGAATGAAACCCTTAATATAAATCATACTAAATCCAAATGAATCTAAAGATTTAACATAAGATTAACCTGAAAATAAGTGAAATTGATATACATATAGACACAAACTATTTCTATAAATAGAAAAGAAAAATCAACAACATAACTACTTCAACTACTTTGTTAAGTGGGCCCTACCTCCACAGAGTAGAAGTACTAATAGACTTACAATAATAGTCTATCAATTCTACACTTACAAAAGATATATGAGAATAATTTGAGCCAAACTTGGTTATGTATTAAAGTATAGTACTGGATTCAATACAATAACAATGCATCATACCATTTGCTAGTCCCTTGTATAGTAGTGACAATGGTTGCTTATATTGAAACTATAAGCATGTAATGATCTCAAGCCAATGTTTTTCTTGGAATCACTAACTAACCAATGATTTATTTTTTATGTATGTAGGTTGACCAAGAATATTTCGGCCTTAGGGTTTACTCAGTTATTTAGCCATGGATTTATACAAACATCATAATCATCATATGAAGATCATCAACAATACACAAGATAAGAACAACAAGCAAATAGTTGAACTTTATTATAAGAAAGCAAGCACCTGATACAATAGAGAAGAAGATCTGAATAAATGGCTTCAAGGAAATACTAGAGCTGCATACAAAATGCTCCCGGAGATACAAATCAAGCCTCCCAAAGGCTGCCAATAGAAGGTGAATGCTCAACTGCAAACCAGGGTTTCATCCTAACCCCCAAGCAACTGGTACGACCCTGATGATTGCTGGTACGACCTGTAGAAGACAATGGACACCAAGGGTTCGTCCCTCCTAAATATATAGACCTCATGATGCTACCAAACTCTCTCCACTGATAGATCAAGGCAATGGAAGCCTGCTCCTGAAGTATGGAACTCAAACACTGAAGCTTCCTCCTTAAACTGTAGAAACCCTAGGATGATACGACCCTCCTGAAACCTTGATATGGACAATAGTAAGGCCTAGCTGCATGTGTCCTCCAAATCGTCTAAAACTCTCCCGGATGATAGATCGGGTACCAACAAGCACTTGAGAGAAGTCTGAAGGTCAGATCTAGCTTGTAGCCTTCTAGATATGAGAAATGTTGAATCTCCAAATTGTACTCTTCCTCCTGAAATTGTCCCAACCTGCAGTAAATGATAGGGACATGATAACTCCTCCAAGAATCCCTCAAACTAATGAGCAAGGGTTTGCAAGCAAAACCATAATGTTGGAAACCACTCAAGCTTCTTCCTTATGCTGGATCGAGCTTTTCCTCAACAATTGGTGCACCCCTACAAGAAACCCTAGCTGGTACGGCCCTACTATTCCAAATGGTACAACCCTGCTAGTCCTCCTAGATAGATGATAGCTGTAGAATGGTGTGGGTGGAATATTTCATCCCTGAGACCAAGCTTGGAGCTAGGTGAGTGGAATCTTTCACCACTAAGCTGCTCACTAGGGTTTGTAATATCAAAACCCTCAAAACTGTATGCTCAAGAGCATCAAAAAGAAAAATACCAAAATCCAGAATGAATAATAGGTGCGCCCCAGCCTCCTCTTTATAATTTTCTTCTATTTCCCTGTTGAGTTAAGTTAACCCCTAGGGTTAACTCCTAACTCAACCTCCAACGCTTTTATTCCTTCATTGAGTTATCTTTTAACTTTTTTTCACCTTTTTATTAAGTCGACTTAAGAATATAGACTTAGTTTGGTTGACCCTTCCCCTCACTGTGAGACTATGGCCTAGTGGAGATGCCTAGGCCACTGAGTCTTCTCAAAACTTCCTCATTAAGAGGTGGGGGACATTACAGTCTCCCCTACTAGAAATTGCTTGTCCTCAAGCAATTCCAAACTTGCTTCCTTTACCACTTGTTCATTTTCCCATGTGGCATCCTCAATGGGTAGATCCTTCTACCTGATCATGTACTCTTTGATGCTTCTCTTCCTGAGCCTCTTCTCTCGAACCTCTAGTATCTCTTCCGGAATCAAGACAAGCTACCCCTCTTCGTCCATGGGAGGTAGTATCTCGATGGGCGTGATGTGTTGGCCGATGGCCCTTTTCAGGCAAGACACATGGAAGACATTATGTATCTTGTTGCCCTATGGGAGCTCTAGCTCATAAGATACGACTCCTATCTTCTTGCTAACCCTTTAAGAGAAAAAGAAACATGGTTGTAGCTTCTTTGCTCCACTTCGTTTTATAGAATCCTGTCTGTATGGTTGGAGCCTTAGATAGACTAAGTCACCAACCTCAAAAGTACGCTCAACTCTGTGCTTGTCTGCTTGGACCTTCTGTTTGTTTTGTGCTCTCTGTAGATGATCCTTCATCTCCCTAAGAATGTCTCAGCTCTGTTGTACCCAATCTTGTACCATAGGTGCCTTGTTGTCATTGAAAGCAATATCTACAAAAGATAGTGGATCATAGCTGTATAAGGCTTTGAATGGTGTCATGCCTATGGACACATGCTGGGTGGTGTTGTAGCAGTACTCTCCTAAATGAAACCACCTGGCCCACACCTTCTGTTGTCCTGCTACATAATTCATGAGGTAACCTTCTACCCACTTGTTGACTATCTCGGTTTGTCCATTTGTCTGAGGGTGATAGCTGGTGCTAGGGGTCAATGTCGTACCAACCAATCTGAACAATTCCTGCCAAAATTTACTCATGAACCTGCTATCCATGTCGCTGACAATGGTTTTGGGTAGGCCATGCAACTTGAAAATATCCCTGAAGAACAATTCATCCACCTGTGTTGCACTGAAGTATGTGGCTATGGAGAAGAAGTGTGAAAACTTCGTCATCCTGTCTACCACTACAAAAATGCAGTCCTTCCCCTGTGTTTTTGGCAACCCAGTGATGAAATCCATGGATATGCTTTCCCACTTGTGCTCTGGAATGGGTAAGGGTTGTAGTAATCCCGCTAGGTGAGTGTGCTCGTCCTTGTTCATCTGGCATGTAGTACACTCCTTGATGTGCTTTATTACATCCTCCTTGAGGCCCTTCCATGAGAACCTCTCTCTTACTTTCCTATACGCCTTACTGATCCCCTAGTGCCCTGCCATTGGTGAGTCATGACATGCCTGCAACACTTTGGCCTTGAAGGCCGATCCAGGAACCAAAAAGATTAGACCCTTGTAGTAGATGAGGTCATTTATAATCCCGAAGTTATCATTTTGTACCTATCCATTGAATAGCTAACAAGCGAACTGATCCTTTTCATACTCCATCACCAAGTGGTCCTTCCAGTCAACCGATACACCTGTCATGGTAAATATGGATGGTCTCCTAGACAATGCATCAACAACCACATTGTTCTTCCCTTTGATAAATTCAATGTCAAAGCCATAGGCCTGTATTCTGCTTACCCATTTTTGTTGCCTCTCATTTAGATCTTTCTATTCTAATAGGTATTTAAGATTGTTATGATCTAATTTGACCACAAACCGTGCACCTACCAAATATTGCTAGAATTTGGCTAGTTCATGCATGATAGCCAACATTTCTTTGTCATAAATGTTGTAGAGTAGCTCAGGACCCTTGAGTTTCCGGCTCTCATAGGCAAGAGGGTGGCTATTCTGCATTAGTACAACCCCTATCCCTTCTCTTGATGTATCACATTCCAAGGTGAAGGGCAGGCTGAAATCTGGAAGGGCTAAGACTGGGCACATGCTCATCACCTTCTTCATCTTTTCCATCGTCATTTGAGCTTCCTCATTCCATTTGAAGGCTCCTTTTTTAGTCAAATCTGTTAAGAGTGCACACAGCTGAGAAAAACCCTTGACAAATTTCTTGTAGTACGTGCATATGCCCATAAATCCTCTTAACTCCATGAGTGTCTTAGGAGTAGGCCACTTCATAATGGCCTTTATTTTCTTCTGATGTACCTGTACCCCTTTTGCTCCTATGATGTGCCACAAGTAAAGCACCTCTGTCATTCCAAACTCACATTTGGACTCCTTAGCGTATAGTGACTATTCCTCCATGATTGATAGAACATGATCCACATGTTGGAGGTGTTCCTCCCATGTCTTGTTGTAAATGAGCAACTCATCAAAAAATACCAACAGGTGCTTCCTCAACTACTTGTTGAACACATGGTTCATGCAAGATTTGAATGTGGCAATGGCATTGGTTAAATCGAAGGGCATCACTAAGAACTCATAATGGCTGTAATGACACCTGAAAGATGTTTTTGAGATGTCTTCCTCCCTCATCTTGATTTGATGATAGCCAGAACGAAGGTCAATCTTTCTGAAGTAGACCGCTCCATGTAGTTTGTCTAGCAGCTCATCAACCCTTGGTATTGGGTATCTATTTTTTATTGTCTTTTTATTCAAGGCCGAATTCGATGCACATTCTCATAGTTCCATCCTTATTCTTAACTAGCACTACTAAAGAAGCAAAAGGGCTAGTGCTTGGCCTGATGTGCCCCATGTCCAAAAGTTCCTTGATGGCCTTCTCTATCTCGTCTTTGTACTTCTTCGGATGCCTGTATGGCATGGTGATGATTGGTTTAGCTCCTCTCTATAGCTCAATAATATGATCAAACCCCCTGTCTGGTGGCACCCCTGGAGGAATCGGTCCAAACACCTTGTGGTGCTTATCAAGGATCTATTGGATCTTTGGGGTTTAGTGAACCTTACCCTGCTCATCCACACATGCTGAAATCCTGCATTCTACTGCATATATTGTCTCATCTCTTCAGAAGATGGCCTCCATCCTCTTGGCTGTGACCACCTTTTCAACATTCCCTGTCATGCCCCAGAGCACTACCTTTCATCCACCCTCCTCTGTAAATGACATCTCCATGGTTTTTTAGTTGGTGGTGATAGGCCCCAACGTACTGAGCCACTGAAATCCAAGGATGATGTTGGTATCTGGGAGGTCCATGACATAGACGTCTTGTACCAACTCATGCCTACCTAATGTAATCTTCATACCAGGAATGTACCTATCACAAGGCATAGTGCTTCCACCTGCTACCTCCACTTTGAACCCTTCAAACTCTATTGTGGGTATATGCCTCATTCTCAGTAATGCCGAATCAATGAAGTTATGAGAGGCTCCCCCATCAATCATAATCGATACCTTCTGTCCCTGCAAGACTCCCTTCATCTGGAAGGTGTTATATTTGGGCACTCTGCTGACAGATGCCAAGGTGGCTTTCTCCTCAGTCATATTGTTCTGTCCTGTGATCTCCTCCTATGTTGTCTCAATGGTTTCGGCCTCAATGTTCTGCATCTAGCCGATCTCCTCCTCTTCCTCATTGTCTGAAGTGACTTCTTTGTAATGCACTTGACCATGGCCCATGCATTTGTGTGTTGGGTTCCATGGTTCCATGAAAGTGAAGCAAAGTTGCTTCCTCCTCAGTTCCCTTATGAAGTTCTCATCTACTCTGCCATGACCCCTGTCAAAACCCCTTGGTTCACATCCTCCCTGGTTCATTGGAGGTCTTTGGTATCTCCCTCCAATGTTAAGAGGTGGTCTGGGCATAAATTTCATCCCAGCAGCTGGTCCCAGGTCCCTCATCCTCTAGATAACATCCTATAGGTTGGTAGGCTTAAAATCCTTTACCCATCCCTTCAAAGGCTCCATCAGCCCCTCAGTGAAGAGCATCATGAGTCTGGTGGGTGATATATCTTGCACCATCAAGGAAAACCTCTGAAATTCTTCAATGAATGCCTCAGTTGTACCTGTTTGTTCAAGCTGTGTGAGCTCCCTAAAGTGTAGCTCCAGATCCCCTTGATCAAATCTATCAATGAGCCTCTGAGTGAATTCTATGTAGGACACTATCTGATTTTGGCCTAGTGTGGTGAGTCCATGGTACCACCAATCATGAGCCTTGCCATCCAAGTACATGGTGGCAAATTTGATGGCTTCCATCTCCCTCATGGGATTAAGCTATAGATAGGTATCCAGCTTTTGCACCCATGCCTGTGATGTTATCTTGGTCGTACCATCAAAGTAGGGGATCTCTAGCTTCCCTGCTCTTCGTTCAAACTCAAAACTGCTCTTGTGGTTCGGCCTAGGCTTATTTCTGAACTTGAGTTGGAAATATTGATCCAGGGACATCTGCCTTTGAATGATCATATCCAGGTCATAGTACTCCTTAGTACATTGTGCCATCTACTCCACAAAGTCATCCACCTACTCCTGTTGCACCTGTTCATCTGTGAATGTGGGAAAGTATGGTATAAGGTTATCCCTGCTACCCATTTTTCCATATGACGTGCCTCCTCCATGGCTTCCCTTGGACCTGAGAGATTTCTCCGGATCATATCTAATTTCACCATGGGATCCACCAAATCCACCAGATCCACCAACCACTTTGTTTCCATACGTCTTAGGGTCTTTCCCCTAATGAGTCATCTACATCAATAGTTGGGTTATCATCGTCCGGTTCTCATCAATCTTCCTCAGATTCCCATCTACCTTCTTTAAGTTCTCAGTGATTTCGGCCTATTCCCTTTGGTTAGTCTCCTGGATTTCCTGCAAGTGATGAACCATGTTTCTTTCTATAAGATTTAGGGTCTTAGGGAATTCGGATGCTAAGTAGGCCAAGCCCTGTGGCTCACTGTCATCTCCTGAACCCTCCATTTCGGCTTCTGTTTCACTGGGTTGTTTCTTCCTTCTACCCATAAAGATCCCACTGTACCTCTGCATGTGCTAATCCCCCATAGGTTTGGAGGATCAAAGTTCTCATACCATTGTAATGATCCCAAGCAAATTTTTTTCTTGGAATCACTAACTAACCAATGCTTTATTTGTTGTGTATGGAAGTTGACCAAGAATATTTCAGCCTTAGGGTTTACTCAGTTATTTATCCATGGATTTATACAAACATCATGGTCATCATCTGAAGATCATCAACACTACACAAGATAAGAACCACAAGCAAATAGATGAACTTTATTATAAGAAAGCAAGCACCTGATACAATAAAGAAGCAGAACTGAATAGATGGCTTCAAGGCAATACTAGAGTTGCATACAAAATGCTCCTAGAGATACAAATAAAGCCTCCCAAAGGCTATCAATAGAAGGTGAACGCTCAACTACAAACCATGGTTTCAGCCTAACCCCCAAGTAAATGGTATGGCCCTGATGACTGTTGGTATGGCCTGCAGAAGACAATGGACACCAAGGGTTCAGCCCTCCTGAAGATATAAACCTCATGGTGCTGCCAAACTCTCTCCAAGGATAGATCAAGGCAATGGAAGCCTCCTCCTGAAGTATGGATCTCAAACACTGAAGCTTCCTCCTTAAACTGCAGAAACCCTAGGATGGTACGACCCTCCTGAAACCCTAATATGGCCAATAGTATGGCCTAGCTTCATGTGTCCTCCAAATCATCTGAAACTCTCCCGAATGATAGATCGGGCACCTACAAGCACTTGAGAGAAGTCTCAAGGTTAGATCTAGCTTGTAGCCTTCTAGATCTGAGAAATGTTGAATCTCCAAATCGTACTCTTCCTCTTGAAATCGTCCCAACCTGCAGTAAATGATAGGGATGTGGTAACTCCTCCAAGAAGCCCTCAAATTGATGAGCAAGGATTTGCAAGCAAAACCCTAATGTTGGAAACCACTCAAGCTTCTTCCTTATCCTGGATCGAGCTCTTCCTCAACAATTGGTGCACCCCTACAAGAAACCCTAGCTGGTACGGCCTTGCTGATCCAAATGGTACGGCCTTTCTAGTCCTCCTGGATAGATGATAGCTGTAGAATGGTGTGGGTGGAGTATTTCATCCCCGAGACCAAGCTTGGAGCTAGGTGAGTAGAATCTTTCACCACTGAGCTACTCACTAGGGTTTGTAATATCAAAACCCTCAAAACCGTATGCTCAAGAGCATCAAAAAGAAAAATACCAAAATCCAGAATGAATAATAGGTGCGCCCCAGCCTCCTCTTTATACTTTTCTTCTATTTCCCTGTTGAGTTAAGTTAACCCCTAGGGTTAACTCCTAACTCAACCTCCAACGCTTCTATTCCTTCATTGAGTTATCTTTTAATTCTTTTTCACCTTTTTATTAAGTCAACTTAAGAATATAGCCTTAGTTTGGTTGACCCTTCCCCTCAGTGTGAGACTATGGCCTAGTGGGGATGCCTAGGCCACTGAGTCTTCTCAAAACTTCCTCATTAAGAGGTGGGGGACATTACAATCTCCCCTGCTAGAAATTGCTTGTCCTCAAGCAATTCCAAACTTGCTTCCTTTACCACTTGTTCATTTTCCCATGTGGCATCCTCAATGGGTAGATCCTTCCACCTGATCAAGTACTCTTTGATGCTTCTTTTCCTGAGCCTCTTCTCCTGAACCTCTAGTATCTCTTTCGGAATCAAGACAAGATTCCCCTCTTCGTCCATGGGAGGTAGTATCTCGATGGGCGTGATGTGTTGGCCGATGGCCCTTTTTAGGCAAGACACATGGAAGACATTGTTTATCTTACTACCCTATGGGAGCTCCAACTCATAAGCTACAACTCCTATCTTCCTGCTAACCCTGTAAGGCCCAAAGAAATGTGGTTGTAGATTCTCTACTCCGCTTCTTTTTATAGAAGCATGTCTGTATGGTTGGAGCCTTAGATAGACTAAGTCACCAACCTCAAAATTACACTCAACTTTGTGCTTGTCTGCTTGGACATTCTGCTAGTTTTGTTCTCTCCATAGATGATCCTTCAGCTCCCTAAGAATGTCTTGGCTCTGCTATACCCAATCCTGTACCATAGGTGCCCTGTTGTCATCGAAATCAATCTCTACAAAAGATAGTGGATCATAGTTGTATAAGGCTCTGAATGGTGTCATGCCTATGGACACGTGTTGGGTGGTGTTGTAGCAGTACTCTCCTAAATGCAACCACCTGGTCCATGCCTTCTGTTGTCCTGCTACATAATTCCTGAGGTAACCTTCTACCCACTTGCTGACTATCTCAGTTTGTCCATCCATCTGAGGGTGATAGTTGGTGCTAGGGGTCAATGTCGTACCAATCAATCTGAACAATTCCTGCCAAAAGGTACTCATGAACCTACTATCCCTATCGTTGAAAATGGTTTTGGGTAGGTTGTGCAACCTGAAAATCTCCCCGAAGAACAATTTGGCCACCTGTGCTACACTGAAGTCTCTAGCTATGGAGAAGAAGTGTGCAAACTTCGTCAGCCTGTCTACCACTACAAAAATGCAGTCCTTCCCCTATTGTTTTGGCAACTCGGTGATGAAATCCATGTATATGTTTTCCCACTTGTGCTCTGGAATGGGTAAGGGTTGTAGTAATCCCGATGGGTGAGTGTGCTTGTCCTTGTTCATCTGGCATGTAGTACACTCCTTGATGTTCTTTATTACATCCTCCTTGAGGCCCTTCCATGAGAACCTCTCTCTTACCTGCCTATACATCTTACTGATCCCCTGGTGCCCTGCCATTGGTGAGTCATGACACGCCTGCAACACTTTGGCCTTGAAGGCCGATCCAGGAACACAAAATATTTGACCCTTGTAGTAGATGAGGTCATTTATAATCCTGAAGTTATCATAATGTACCTGTCCATCCAATAGCTGGCAAGCGAACTAATCCTTTGCATACTCCATCACCAAGTGGTCCTTCCAGTCAATCGATACACCTGTCATGGAAAATATGGATGGCCTCCTAGACAATGCATCAGCCACCATGTTGTTCTTCCCTTTGATAAATTCAATGTCAAAGTTATAGGCCTGTATTTTGCTTACCCATTTTTGTTGCCTCTCATTTAGATCCTTCTGCTCTAATAGGTATTTAAGACTGTTATGATCTGATTTGACCACAAACCATGCACCTACCAAATATTTCCAGAATTTGGCTAGTTCATGCATGATAGCTAGCATTTCTTTGTCATAAATGTTGTAGAGTAGCTCAGGACCCCTGAGTTTCCAGATCTCATAGACAAGAGGGTGCCTATTTTACATTAGTACGACCCCTATCCCTTCTTCTAATGCATTACATTCCAAGGTGAAGGGTAGGCCTAAATATGAAAGGTCTAAGATTGGGCACGTGCTCATCACCTTCTTCATCTTGTCCATCGTCATTTGAGCTTCCTCATTCCATTTGAAGGCTCCTTTCTTAGTCAAATCTGTCAAGGGTGCACACAGCTGAGAAAACCCCTTAACAAATTTTCTGTAGTATGTGCATATGCCCAGAAATCCTCTTAACTCTGTGAGTGTCTTAGGAGTAATCCACTCCATAATGGCCTTTATTTTCTCCTGATGTACTTGTACCCCTTTTTATCCTATGATGTGCCGCAAGTAAAGCACCTCTGTCATTCCAAAATCACATTTGGACTCCTTAGCGTATAGTGATTGTTCCTCCATGATTGACAGAATCTAATCCACATGTCGGAGGTGTTCCTCCCATGTCTTGCTGTAAATGAGAAAATCATCAAAAAATACCAATAGGTGCTTCCTCAGCTGCTTGTAGTAGCGATCGATAAATCATTGACCACACATTAGTTTGTCCTTTGACCAGAAATATTTGCACAATATGTATTGTTGGATCTAGGGAACTAAAAACATAGATTTTTATATAATAAAAAGTACCATATATGTACTGATCGGATTGGATAAGAGATTGGAGGTCTTATTTCCGGCTTCGCTATTCCCAATGTTTTATATGGTAACATATCGATTTTTTTTTATCGTGTATAGTCTTTTTTAATCATATATTTTCCCTATGTATTGCTTGAAGGTGGATTAATGCTAGCATTATTTCGAATGTTTGTTTTAGCATTTTCTGCTAGCTGAATATATCTGTAAGTTTTTATTTGTGCTAATCATATTTAAATGTTTAGATATCGAAGCTTTGTAGTCATTGAGAATTCCAAAGTTTATAACGTCCTTGCCGCATGTATTTGTATTGAAATATATTGGCACTTTTTTTGAGGTGCTTGAATAGGCCTGACAACTTAAATGTTTACATGATGCGAGGTCCTCCAAGAGGCCTAACAGCTTAAATGTTTACATACCGCGAGGTCCTTAGATGGCATGACAGCCTTAAATGTTTATGTAAATACATTTCTCGGACTACATTTTTCCTCGAAAATTTCCATACAATGTTGCAGTGATTTTGCTCAATATTGTTGTCCACCAGCAGTTGAATATGCATTCTATGTTTAATCCTTCTTCTACATACATTTTTGTTGGTTCAGTGAGTGCTTCTTCTTCGTTGGTTCATTGGTTGCTGCTTGTTGTTGTTTGGTTCACAATTCGACCTATGCTTCTGCCTTTCACCATTTCGGAGTAAGTTTCCATGCCATAGTTTAATTTTCTATTCCTTGTTTGTTGTTCAATGTTTGCAGTTTGGAAGTAACCATGTTTTCTTGGTATGTTTCCAGTTCCTTTTGTGCTTGGAGATACATATCTTGTTTACTGGTTCAGTGGTTGTTGCTTGTTCATTGGTTCATTGGTTTGTGGGTTGCTGGTTGTGTTTGTTAGG
>JZKD02S1742775.1:35761-48124 GCA_000966675.3 Picea glauca
TTTGAAGAAACAACTTGTTTACCAGGGACTTTGATTGATACAAATTCCCTAACTTATCCCATAGTTCCTTGGCTGTAGATTCTCCTGAGACATTCAACAACACCGAATCTGCCAGTCAAAGTTGAATAGTACTCCTTGCTCTTCTGTCCAACTTGTCCCAATCTTCCTTTGACATACCAGTAGCTGTTGTACTAGTAGTTTGTGTACAAGCAGGTTGTGTACCAGTAGCCTGTGTGCTCGTAGATGGTGTACCAGTAGGCTGTGTACCATGATCCACAATGATCCATTATTCTTTGTCTACAAGAAGGTCCTCCATCTTGAGCTTCCATAGCTCAAAGTTTTTACCGTTGAACTTCTTTATCTCGATTCTAGATGAGCTTTCCATTCCTCTTTCTTTACTCAAATCTCCACTGCAAAAGCTCCCACTAAACCCAGGTTTATCACAGACCCAAGATAAACTTGATCTATCAAGACCGAGCCAAACCCTCAACAACAAAGGCATCCCTCTGAAGACAAAAACAAGCTATGATACCACCTGTAAGTTTTAAAGATTCGAAGTAAAGCAATGCATATAGATTCTTAAGCAAGATAGAAATTAATCAATGGATCATACACAGAATACACAGAGATTTTATACCGGAAACCCTCAACCAGGAAAACCTTTCTTCTATTCATTATATTGAATTTCACCATTCGCCATATAGTATATACAATGTTTTTAGGTATTTCGTAGATACCAAAACCCTAATCCCTTAATCCAGGATTAATTTACAAATTTGCTAAAAATAGCAAAAACCGCCTAAAAAAAATTCCGAGGCACTGCCCCGAACACTGTGCATAACCAGGGGGGGCATACTTGCCCCCCCTGGGACCCCCCTAGGAAAGTGCCCGATGCACACAACATAGCTCTAGTGGTAGGGATCGTCAGACGCAGTTGTCATATCTGACGTGCCCACACACACACACACATGCAAAGAATATAACACATACCCAACACGATTGGTGTTCCCATGATAGAATATGTCTTTTTCTTGAGATATGATATGTACAACAAAGATTCTGCAAATTTATATTTCCATGTCTGGAAGCATATCTGGTTAGTTTGCTACGGAAAACCAAAATCTTCTATCATGGGCACAATAGTCTGTGTAGAGAATAAAGAACATGTAATTCCATCGGCGGAAGCATCTTTGGATACTTTTCCACGGAAAACCAAAAATCGTTTGGCTAGGGCCATGCATTTTCATAATTTTTTGTGCCTTGTAATATATTTTGGGCAGGGAAAACAAATTACACACTTACAACTATGGATGGAGAAGCACAAAGGTTCATGTTTCTGCCTATATTTTAGACTGTTCGTTGAGTCTCTTTTACTGTATGTACATATTAATTGTTGTCCGGTGCATACTAGCTTCCATTCATGTTCATTGTATTTTGTGCATTCCCACATTCAAACAAACAAAATACCTGGAGAAAATGACAGAGTCTTGACTGCATCACTTGAAGAGGATATAGAAAGGTGCATGCTTGTATTGTTATTCCATATTGTGTTCTTTTTGTATTTCATTTATTGTCTGTATATGTGTTCACCTAGTTTATTGTATCTTCATTACATGCATTCCTGCATACTAACCTACTATATGTCTGTTGTGTTTTAGCTGCATTGCTACATTGAAACAAATAGATTGGCTAGAGAGGATAATGAACTCTTTGGTGGGAATGTAGCCGAGGAATTACAGAGGTGGATACCTGTGCTCTTATTTCATATTCTAGTGATCATTTTTTCATTTACTGTCTGTATATTTGTTGTACTTGTTCTATTGCTTTGCACCTTTTCTTTATTTTTAGTTTTTTCCCCTTCTTTTCTTCTTTCAAATATAATATATTCTACGTATTCTGCTTGTTGTTACATTTGAATCATTAGACCTATTTCTCTTTCTTTTACATGTCTGTCTTCATATTAACCTGCCTTCATGTCCATTGCATATTCAATGTTGGTTCCTTGGAAGAAACAGGTTGGTTGGACAAGAAGGTGAATTGTTCTGTGCAGCAGCAGAGGGTTCTGTGGTACAATCTTCTAAAAGGTATGACAACTGTGTTGGTAAATTAAATATACAAAGCAGGTGGGGACATATAATATTAGACTTGAAAACGATGGCTTTGCAGCAATGGTCCTTTCTGCCCTCCCTATTTCTACTTTTTCCATTTTCTATTATCCCTTTTGTTTTCTAATTGATCTGCTTAGTGGTCTTTCCGAAAATGCCTTGGTGCGTCGGTTGGCAGATTAACGGTTTCACATCTATGGTCGTGCTTCTACCTTATTCCATACTTACCCACCTTTTCGATTGCAGGTGCTGGGATGGCGGGTTCAAGATTTCTCCCCCTAGATTCTGGGGGTCTACGATATATAGCTTGGCAATGGTGCCCCGCCCTCATGCCTTGTTTACTGTTACCCTTTTTTCTAGTTAAAAAAATTAGATGCATACAATTTTATGCTTATTTAGTCCTTGTGATGGACAATATACAATGCATATGCTTGTCTAGTCCTGATGTTCATTTGCACATGCTTGCATCAAAAAAAGTTGGACTAGTGACATGGCCATGAGCAGTCAGTCATCCCAGACATCAACAAACCAACAAGGCCAAAGGTAAAGATGCATACGCTTTTCTCTTAGTATGTTTATGAAACAAATATATTGGGATATTTATTCATTTATGGCATGGTGAATATGTTGATGTCATCTGCAATGCATGGTTTGTAGTTCACAAGAAGTATCGAAAAGTACAAGAGAGGTGTTGAACATAGTGCATGTTCCATAGACTAAGAGGTATGGTTGCAAAACTCTGGCTCCATACTTCATCGAAGCTATGCGTGTACTAGTAGATTTATGCCAGTGAAAGAAGAATACAAAAAAAAAAAAATGTGCACTACCATTCACTTTAGTTTTCCTGTTCAAAAATTGTCACCAAGTCTAGATTTGTAACACCCAAAGTACTATCAATATAGGGCTTGAATAGTCGTTGAACTGGACAAGTGTTCCTCGGGACATAATGGTCATCTATAGCACCTACTTGGACAAGGAAAACGAAACTAGATCCATTATGCGTGCTAACATGACAGACAAGGAGGCCATGATGACAGTGACACTGAGTATTCCTACACAACTTGTCCATAAACATGCAGAAAATATATTGTCAGGTAATGGGATATCCATTAGAAATTTTAATATATTTCCCAAAACAGTATATGACCGTGGTGATTTTGATCGGATTATTTCACTCAACAAAAGAAGTATTGTGGAAAAAATTCACATTGTTTGTTTAGAATATCATTTCGTGTCGGACATGACTATCATCCAGCTTGCACAGAGTAGTGATATTTACCCAATTGGAACCATTGGCGCAACTTTCACATTGGCAAGAAAACTTGGCTCACAACACATTCTCCATATAAAGGATGGAGAGTCGGACAATGACAAGGCAATGGTATTGCTTTCCATATCCATTTTTGTCCTTTACTTTCGCATGTGCATGCGTCTCAGGTAAGTTACACAAATATTGCATTGTTCCATGTTGCAACTGCAATTGTTCGATACCTATTCAGATTTGTTTTTGTCAATGGAGAAACAATTGCATAGAGGGAAGATTCCACTTATGCTCTTCAAAAATATAACAAAGAAAAGGGATGTTAGAGAAAGGATCTTTCAGACAACCCAGGCAATGTTTGTAACAGAGTTGTGAGCAAATATAGTACAAGATCTGAAGAAACTAGCTAGCTCTACAACTGTTGTGCGTATACATCCGCAAAATCATCCTCGCTTTGCTTATACAAATAACCTTCACCAAGTTTATGCGGCTTGTTTTTTTTTTTTTTTTAATAAGGGGGGCGGGTGTGCAGCTGTGTATTATATTGTTCAATGTATTAATTCTTGTGCCCGGGTTCCCAGGTTGAAGGTGTTTTAGTTGCAGCGAGTGCATAATCAACCCCCTTTGAACTTGTATGTGCGAAATGAAACTCTCATGCTTCTGCCTCCGCTTTGATAAGTAATGATACGATTGATTGTCTTAGATGCGGTGAAAAATGTCCATATATATATGGGCATTGCCTCAATGATGCCATCCAAACCGTGGGAAACACAACTGTGCATTGTACAGTTAGGTAGCCTCTATTACAAAATGTGCTTCCTGAGTTGGCAGAATTCTCGTATGAAACATATCTGCAGAAAAAGGCAAGTAGTGTCTACATGATGCGCAACTTTTGGATACACAACAAATTTACCTTAAGTGAGGACAATGCAATTTTGCATATTGGATGAAGAAGGGAAAAAAAAAAAAAATCAAACTTTGGCAAGAAACGAAAATACCTCATGTGTCTCTGTAATATTTCTTCAACATCCATATCAATGTTCGTCGAACTCGACTACTTAGTATTGCATGCGCATAAGATTGGTCCAAAAATCGGAAGCATGGCAACAAACCCCATATATCCCATGGCCCCGATTATTTTCTACCGGGTACATATACCATATGTAAGAGAAAAAGAATGCCATGACATATTTTCTTTGTATATGAAATTGTTTGATGCAAAGGTCGATGTGTTCTACTCTATGGAACCTTGTGGAAACTTGCTTGCGGCCTATTTGGAGTTTAATTGGTTCTTGGTTGTATGCTTTGTCTGTCAATTTGTATATTGCGGAACTCTGAGTGTTGTTTGGAGGACAAGGAACAATAGAATTGCAATTTCTTTGCCAGATAGCCCACAAATCGGCTTGATGATTTCTATGGCACTGTGACGCAAATGTAGTATGTAGCTTGTTTTAGCATTTTTCCTTGATCGATGAACTTGGTAAAATTAATCTCCTCGAATAATTTGAAATCAACGAATGTATGTTGTGCGAAGTCCACTTGTGCTATCATATCAACAAGAGGCCCTTAAAATTCAAATTGGTCATTGTTATGCTTGCGGTGATAGAATTTAAAAAAAACTTTGTTTTGTTTCCAACATTTTTTTTTTAAATAAGCGATTTAACATCCTTTGATAATTTTATGTAATTAAATTTCACAATATCAATATTTAATATTAATAATTTAGTATTTGAAAATAATGTTTTTAGATAATGTTAGATAGGATGACCATCCGTAGAGAATTGCAATCTTGAGCCCGCCAGTCCTGGAGTTCGTCTGTCAATTTGTATGTCACGGAAGTCTCGAGTGTTGTTTGGAGGACACAGGACAATGTAAGTGCAATGTTGAGCCAAACAGCCCACAAGTGTGCCTGTCAATTTGTATATCGCAGAACTACTGGTGCTATTTGTAGGACACATAACAACAGAGGTTGTATTTTGAGCCCGTCCGTCCGAGAATCCGTGATCCAAAAAGTGGCTAAGTATGGAATGAAGGATCCGTACATGCTCTATAAAATCTCATGTCCATACTTTATAAAAGTACATATTTGGTATGTATTGCTTGCTTCTCAGAAAATTGCTAAGTGTGGAAGTTGGCGGATGCACGTGTTCATATTTCCACTTGCTTTTATATCGCCAGCCCGATCGACCGCTTCCCCGTTTGAAATTGCATAATCTTTTTTGTCTAATTAAATTGTACAATATCAATATTTAATATTAATAATTTAGTATTGAAATTAATTTTTTTAGATAATGTTAGATAGTTGATAGGCATTACCATCCGTACACAATGGAAATCTTGAGCCCGCCTGCCCTGGAGTCTGTCTGTCAATTTGTATATCGCAGAACTCTGAGTGTTGTTTGGAGGACACAGAACAATAGAAGTGTAATGTTGAGCCAGCCAACCCGCGGGTCCGCTTGTCAATTTGTATATCGCAGAATTCTGGGTGCTATTTGTAGGGCACGAAACAATAGAGGCACAATTTTTAGCCCACAAGCCCGAGAACCCGTGATCCAAAAAGTGGCTAAGTATGGAATGTGGGATCCATACATGCTCTATAAAATCTCATGTGCATACTTTATAGTACATATTTAGTATGTATTACTCATTTTTCAGAAATTTTCTTGGTACGGAAGTTGGTTGATTAACGTCTTCAGATTTCACTTACTTTTATATCACCATCCTGACGGACTGCTTCCCCGTTTCATATGGTACAAACATTTTGGCTCGTGGTTTTTCCGAATAGGCGAGTTACCGGATCGACGGGTTCAATATTGATATTTTATGTAATTAAATTGTCCGATATCAATATTTAATATTAATAATTTAGTATTTTAAAATCATGTTTGTTGAAAATGTTAGATAGTTGATAGGTATGTCCATCCATAAAAAATGACAATCTTGAGCCCGCCAGTCCTGGAGTCCGTCTGTCAATTTGTCTATCGTGGAAGTCAAACTGCTGCTTGGAGGACACAAAACAATATAAGTGCAATGTTGAGCCAGACGACCCACAAGTCCGCTTGTCAATTTGTATATCGAGGAACTATGGGTGTTGTTTGTAGGGCACGGAACAATAAAGGCCCAATTTTGAGCCCGCCAGCCCAAGAACCCGTGATCCAAAAAGTGGCTAAGTATGGAACGAGGGATCCATACATGCTCTGTAAAATCTCATTTCCATAGTTTATAAAAGTACATATTTAGTATGTATTGCTCGTTTCCTCCGACTGCTCTTTGGAAGACACGAAATAATAGAAGTGCAATGTTGAGCCAGTCAGTTCGCAAGTACACCTGTTAATTTCTATATCGTGGAACTGTGGGTGCTATTTGTAGGATACGGAGCAGTAGAGGCCCAATTTTGAGCCTGCCAGACCAAGAAATCATGATCGAAAAAGTGGCCAAGTATGGAATGCGGGATACGTACATGGTCTATAAAAATCTCATGTCCATACTTTATAAGAGTACATACTTAGTATTTATTACTCGTTTTTCGAAAAATTGCTAGGTGCGGAAGTTGGCAGATTCACGTCTTTAGATTTCACTTACTTTTATATCACCAGCACGACCGAATGCTTCCCCGTTTTATATTGTAATAAACGAATATAAACTGGCCCAAGTCCGATTGTGCTATCACATCAGTAGGAGGCCCTTAAAATTCAAATAGCCCACAAGCCCGCTTGTCAATTTGTATATCGCGAAACTCTGGGTGCTATTTGTAGGACACGGAACAACAAAGGCCCACTTTTGAGCCCACCAGTCCATACTTTAGTATTGAAAATAATGTTTTTAGATAGTGTTGGATAGTTTATAGGGATCACCATCCAAAAACAATCACAATCTTAAGCCCTCCAGCCCTAGAATCCATCTGTCAATTTGTATATGGCGACACTCCAAGTGGTGTTTGAAGGACACGTAAAAATAGAAATGCAATGTTGAGCCAGCTAGCCTGCAAGTCCGCCTATAAACTTGTATATCGCGGAACTCTTGTGTGCTATTTGGAGGACACAGAACAATAGAGGCCCAATTTTGAGCCCGCCAGCCCGGGAACCCACGATCCAAAAAGTGGCTAAGTATGGAATGCGGGTTCAGTACATGCTCTATAAAATCTCATGTCCATACTTTCTAAAAGTACATATTATGTATTACTCATTTTTTTTGGAAAATTTCTTGTTGCGGAAGTTGGCCAATTCACGTCTTCAGATTTCACTTACTTTTATATTACCAGCCCCACCGACCGCTTCTCCGTTTCATATTGTACAAACCTTTTTGTCTAATTAAACTATACAATATCAATATTCAATATTGATAATTTAGTATTGAAACTAATGTTTTTAGATAATGTTAAATAGTTGATAGGGATCACCATATGTAAACAATAGCAATGTTGAGGCCGTTGGCCCTGGAGTCTGTTTGTCAATCTGTATGTCATGGAACTCCGACTGTTGTTTGTATGACACGAAACAATAGGAGTGCAATGTTGACCCAGCTAGCCCGTAGGTTAGCTTGTCAATTTGTATATCATGGAATTCTAGTGCTATTGTAGGCCACAGAACAATAGAGGCCCACTTTCGAGCCCGCCAGCCTGAGAACCCGCGATCCAAAAAGTGGCTAAGTATGGAATGCGAGATACGTACATGCTCTATAAAATCTCATGTTCATACTTTATAGGTGCGGAAGCTGGCAGATTCACAACACCCTGACTTCTGCGACCCACAAATTGGAATAAAAGAACATATACTATGTGAAGTCTAATGGAACAATCATATGAACGAGAGGACATTAAAATTCAAATTCATCGTTGTTATACTTGCGATGAAGCTAACAATACATAAACTTTACTTAAAGATGCAAAAAATGATTGCTATAAACATCACCCACTGCATCTATTCCTTCTTTGAAGAACCTGTTAACATGTTTAATGTAGTCCATAGTTAGTGTTAAGACCGATTCCCGCTTTCAAAAATTTCCATCCGCTTTCTCTTCTCTCTGCTCTCCCTTTCTTTACTTGGTCGTTTTTTGGAAAATGTCTAGGTGCGAGATTTTTTGCCCTGGGTATATCTTCTGCCCTTTCTTTTTTTTGTAACCCGCCCGACCGTTTTCCATACTTGGGCATTTCTTCGAATCTGTTTCGCGGGTTTGCGGGTGCATGAAATGTACAATGCTTCATGGCAACCACTACCTTCGTACTTGTTTCCATATATGCAATAATTAAGCTTTAATGCTAATAGTTCATCCTGCAAGAACCATTAAGATTGTCATTAATGTCTGGAAGGCCGAAGAAGATTTGTCATTACTACGAATTAAACCAAGATTTGCAGATAAGTGTGTTATGCTTTTCAAGTATTCATTTCAAACATGATGCAATCTGTTTTTTGTGCGCCGGTGGGTTGGTGCCTTTAAGAAATATTTAATTCTTCATCTCTCTTCGTCGTTACCGCGACCTTCGTACTTTTTTCTAAATATGCAATCAGTGAGATTTAATGGTAACAGTTCATTCTACACGAACCTTGGAGATTGTCATTGATCAGCAAAAGGCTCTAGGATAAATTCCATTGATACACATCAAACCATAATCTGTGAAGGGTTATATTATCCCTCCCCAATTTTCATTTCAAACATCATTTGGAGAAAACGAAAATTCTCGTTAACTTGTGGAAGCAGTTCTGTCTAGATACAATAAACAAAGTCGGGCATAATGGCCATAGGTTCCACTATTCTTGGGCATATTATTACTACTCATCTCCCTCCGCCCAGGAGCAAAAAAGGAGATGGTCCCTTGGTATACTGAGAGATATATTTCAAGCCAAAGAATTCCAAGGCAAGCCTGCCCACTCTGAGAACCTGGCCAGTTGCATTGATCGTTGGCCCAGAGGTTGATGTCATGGATTCCGAGCCAGAAGAAGATGATCTGATGGGTGATGATACGAAAATGGATGATGGAAATGCAGAGACTGTTCCCACTACTGCGCCCAAATTGAAATCAACCACAATGGGCGGAACTTCCTGGCTCAATGATGTTGGTGCTGACAACACTGAAAGGAGTTTCAGAAAAGAAACCGACACTGAACGTAATAGCTGCTTTGCAGCTCGAAAGTAGGAATTCCAGAGGTCCAAATTAGTCCGTTCTGGGCGGAAGAGTTTCATTGTAAAGAAATGATATGTTGATGTTCCTAGAGATATATTTCAAGCCAAAAAATTATTCACTTGCAGGACTATTGTCTTGTTCTCTGCATATACAATTAACATCCTTGGGAACCAAGTCCACAAATCTCACTGCTGCAAGGCATATTTCTACTAGTCATCTCCTTCCACCCATAATAGACTAATTTGGGCCTCTGGAATTGCACGTGCAACTTGTGCCCCTGAAGTTTTTTCGATTGTGCAGAGGCAGTTTCTAGTTGTGTCCTAACTTTCGGTTAAGGGCTATTCCATTTTACCTGCAATGTTTTTCATCTTTTCCTCACGAGAAGCTTCTGAAAACTATCAATTTTAGCAGAGGATGATTCATCGAGGACAAAACTGCAAGGATCCTGCATACTGCGGATCCTGTGCCTGTGTTTGTGGCAGATACGTTCAATGTTTTGGCCTGAAGAACTGGGTCCAATTTCTAGGGATAGATTTACAATACTCGGTGTTTTTTTTTTTAAATGGATTTGCTATTAAAAAAAATTGCCTTCCAGTCTTTGTTGCTGCTTCTTTTCTAGATTTAACGCTTGTTCTCCTTGGCATGGTTCGGTGGTCTTGTATTTCTTCGATATTGTGTTTACTTAGGTTATTTTTTGTAAGATGCAACATGTAACAATTATATGACAATGTATTGTGTCAATCCAATAGGATTTCATGCAAACAAAAAATGGATTACACACAGTTTCAAACCAACAGTCAATTCTATTCTCAATGTAGATACAACATAGCAATACCAATGTACAATGTTCCAGCAAAATCATCATTCTTGTTTCCAGACACACAGTTATTAAGTTTTAATGCTAACAACCCATAATGCAAGAAGTTCAATACTTAAGTTAATATGTTACAATCATGGAAGAATGTATCAAGAACACACTTACACCCACACACTCCAATAAAATCTAATTTCAACAAAGCATTTGCTGACAATTAGTAGAAAATGAAGTTTAATACTTAAGTTAATATGTTAATCATGGAAAAATGTATCAAGAACATACTTACACGAACAGGTTGCAATAAAATATAATCTTCAACAAATCATTTGCTGACAATTAGTAGAAAATGATGGTTTTGCAAAAATGGGGCTTCTTTGAAACCAATTCATGCTTACGAAAACTGCACGCCCTGTAGTTTCTCTTCCTGGTTACTTAATCGGTTTTTTTTTTTTTCGAAAATGCCTTGCTACGTGGCTTGGAGGAATCACACGCTTCCACCAAACGCTTCCCCTTTCTCTAAATTGTCCCTCCATTGTTCCGTGTCCTACAAGTAGCACCTAGAGTTCTGTGATATACAAATTGACAGGCAGACTTGCGCGCTGGCTGGCTCAACATTGCACTTATATTTTTCCATGACTTCCAAACAACATTCAGAGCTCCGCGATATACAAATTGGCACATGGGCTCTAGGGCTGGTGGGCTCAATATTGCCATTGTTTACGGATGGAAAAGTGCTAAAACGAGCCATACCACATTTGTGTCACAGAAGCTATATTAAAGGGAAAAGCATTTCCTCTATAGTTCTGTGTCCTACAAACAACACCCAGAGTTCCACACTATACAAATTGATAGGCGGGCTTGCAGACTGGCTCACAAAAAAAATGACTCAGAGTTTCGTGATATAAAAAATGACAGACGAAGCATACAACCAAGAACCAAGTAAACTCACAAATCGTATTCCTAGTTGTTGTTTTCTGTGCCCTCCACCTTCACATTTCTTTACAACTATATATATTTCCAGGAAAATGGGATATCTGTTACAGATGTGAATATATTGGCCCTTCATTTACGTCTTCTATACTTAGCCAAATATCTGTTTCTCTTTTCCATGAACTTTATCTTTCTTGTCACTTATTAGTTTTTTCGAAAATGTCTGGCTGCACGCATGGGCGGACTTGTTGGTTCACGCTTGCACTCGTGCTCTTATATTGCAACACCGATCGACCGCTTCCCCATTCCATACCCATAAACTTCTCCGATCGCGGATTCTCGGTAGGTGGGCTCTATATTGGACTTCTATTGTTCCATGCCCTGCGAACAGTGCCGTCACTTCTGCGATATACAAATTTACAACTGGAATCAGATCATACCCTCTTTTGTATTTCGATCTACCTATCATTCCCTCTTTCGTGGTATACATTTTTCACTGAAAAATTCCGAGAAATACAACTTAACCGTTGGGTCCTCACATCTTCTATGGAACTATTGTCACCCCATTTTCAAGCCTGACTATTCGCTTTCCATACTTCGCCATTTCTTCAAATTTCTTTTGCGGATCGTCCATTTGGCGGGTTCAAGAAATATTCAGTTCCTGATCGTTGTTTCCTATGCCCGCACCCTTTTGTAATTAGCAATTACCAATTATATATAAGACCTTATTTCTAAGCATGCAATTAGCAAGTCTTAATTTCAAACATCATGGAATGTCATTTGCACATCGTCGGGTTGGTCCATTTACGAAAAATTCAATCATCGCTTCCGAGAACGAGTCCTCCCAACCGTTTCCCTATTCCATACTTATCCACTTTCCCGAAATTCAGAAAATACACAAATCAACCGCTGAACTGTCCCATCATGCTCTCTTCCATTTTACACATTTTGCAGTCAAAAATTCGGATACATAAAATTTGACCGTCGAACACTTGCCTCTCCTCAGTATCCCCGTAACCCTTTTTCAATCTTGTCCTACCGCTTTTCAGACCTTGCCATTCTTCCTTTCTCTTCGTCGTGTCCATCACCTTCACACTTGTCTAGAATAAAAGAAAAAACATGTTTTGAT
>JZKD02S1742775.1:48205-59011 GCA_000966675.3 Picea glauca
TATATATATATATCTTGTTTCTAAATATGCAATAAGTAAGCTTTACTGCTAACAGTTCATCATGCACCACCCATACAGATTGTCATTAATCAAAGAAAGGCTCGAGGAGCTTTCCCATTCATAAGCATTTGACCAAGATTTAGCGGAGAGTTACATTATCGCCTCTAAGTGTTCATTTCAACCATCATCTGGAGCAAACCAACGTTCTCATAAACCTATGGAATCAACTCAACAACAATTCTGTGGAGATACAGTGAACATCTTCGGGCGCAAGGACCAAAACTTCCACTGGTCAAGGGCATAATATTATTACTCAACCTCTTCTACATAGAATCAAGTAATTTGGACCTCTGGGATTACTCGTACAGGCTGTGTCCCTGAGGTTTTTGACTGTAAGGACCTGGTCTCTTGGTGCGCCGATAAATTTATTTCAGACAAAAGAATTATTCCACTACGGGACCATTCTTTTGTTTCTTTGTCACCTCAGGTCTTTCGCCAGATGTTAAGATTGTCGGATCCAACATTGATATTCAAAGGAGAATATTGCAAACAGTTCCTAGAAAAGCATAATAACGGGTTGGACCTCTTGCCCCATTTATTGGAAGACTCGATTCTAGTTCCTAAATATATCACAAGCTTGTAGGTTAGTTCATTTAGAAATCCATTCCGCGAAATCGTCTAGTTGCTTACAAGAATAACGGGACAGGAGTCCACAACAACTGTTTCTTGGATGGCTCTTTATATTTTGTATTTCACAGTCAACGAACAAGCCATTTTTTATTGGGGCAAGTTAATTTCCCATAAAATAGGTTCCCAATTGTCAAGCTTCAAAAGGGAAAATAAATTTTATATGTCGTCCTACTTAGTTTTTGTGATAGCGCATTGCTATTAGTTTCCACAACTGTCTTTGTCCAAGAATGTCAACTGGGAATTTGACCCAGTAACGTTCTGGTACCAGGCCTTGTGGAATCACAAGGTTTCCCACTGTTTTTATGATGCTTTTCATGGCTTCGTGTCTATTTTCAAAGTTTTATTGTTCGGAGAAGATGCTCCCCGAATATCTGAACAGGCGACCAGTTTTTTGGACAGGAAGGGGACACTTGAACATTTGGATAATTACACTATGATAAGAATTTTTGGCTACACGGAAAAACTTTCTCTCCTTCCATGTCACATTACAGACAAAATGTTTGTTGTAGAAGTAGCACGACAATACAACTACTTGTTGCATCTATTGCAAAAGAAGAAAAAAAAAGTTCATTCCTCTGCCTTGGAAAGTAGGGGAGTTCTTGTTGAAAAATGTCAACAAAATTAATGAATTCGTAGCGCATTCTAGAATCTTCAACCCGAGATATGCTGAAATCATAAGAGGGTTCGACCCCGATAATATTTTTCGACAACATTTACAAACACTTGGCCTCGGCGATTGTTTTTTCAAAAAACACCTGCCCGAAAACAGAGACACTAGCGGCAATGCTCCTGCTTCTGATGTCGGCGACCTATACACATTGCAAAGTTGCACAAAATTGTACACGCACCAGGGGAAAGGCCCCAGTGACAAGATTGTTCAATCTGCAAATAACACTAAAAAAATACGGCATCCCAGAGCATCACTCCAACGACCCACCACAACAACAAAGAAACTCAAAGTTCTTCAAACGAAGGAGGAGATGACGACCCTCCTCACTCTAAAATTGATAGTTCTCACAAGCTTCCAGTAGACAAGAAGAGAAAAAAAATGTGGGACAGGCGAAAGAGCCGGAAATTCAGAGTGAGAACATGGAACTTGGCATTGATATGGATAGCATGCTCCACTACCTTGATCAGCTCGAGGATTCCATCTAACATATCCGTCCAATGGACATATCCAATACCGAAAATTTTGACGAAGATGAATCCTTCGTGTTCCAAAGCACTGTTTTTGACAACCAGTCCAAAAAATTGATAATTGAAAAAAAAGATGTAAAAAATAAGAAAGGAAAATCTCGTTCAGAGGTTAACCTTGCCAACATGCAGTCGTCCCAAATCTGTCAAATTCACAATGTGAGCGGAGATGCACTTCATGATTCCATTAGAGGCATCGAGGCCGAGAATGCCAGACTAAGGACCGGGTCAAGGAATTGGAAGAGGCTTTGATTCCTATGCCATTGCTTGTCAATCCTTTGGCAATATCCATGCCTACCACCCCTACAACCAACTTAAAAGCATCCTCCAGCCTCCTCGCATTCTGTAGAGGATATGTGGAGAATAATATCAAGAAAAGAATGGAACTAGTTACCGAGGCATGGAAAACATCACAAACCATCACTTCCCTTGGAACCATGGCACATAGTTTTCTTGAGCATTTGCAGGCGGAGTTAAAAGATAAAGAAAAAATCTATTTAAAGACAGTGCTTCCTTTTGGCACCATTGTCAACAATGTGACAGAAAAAAAAAAAAAAGTTCTTCTATCCAAAAACTGGATGAGTCAATTAAATGCACGCTGGAAAGAAAAAGTGAAGAACCTACATCTCATTGTTCAGTCATGTGAACAAGCCATATCAAAGAAAGATAAATTATTCACAAGGCTGCCAATAATAGACTTAGACAAAAAGACCAACGACTTCTAAGACCCTGACTTAATCACAAATTCCTTACCCTTAACTATGCAAGAGTTCGATGAACATGTTGATATGTTTAAGGCGTTGTCTCTGGAAAAGTTTTACAACATCCTTGAATATGATCAAGCTCACATCGACCACTGGCTAGTCGACTATTCAGTACAGAATGAGGAAATTCATCAGGCTATGTGTAATCTTTCTATCGACTTTCAGGAATTAGAAAACGATATTTTCAACATAAAACTCTAGAATGAGATCAACGTTGCCCCAATGAGAAGCTACATTGAAGAATGTCTCGAAAGGGAATTGAAGCAGGTTGTGGATGAAAAGCAACAGGCAGTTGCCAGGATTCTAGCAGCCGTCAATGACATCAATGAAACGACAGCCACAAGCAAATAGCCAAAGGGTTCATATGTACCATCACTGTAAGTCTACTTTTTCATCCTACTTTGTTTATCAACCTAGTTATTCGACTTTTTTAAATAGAAATGTGTAGGCAAACACTTATACCTTTCATTTTATTTTTTTTGCAGGTATTGCACTCTATCTTCTTTCTACAGTCCTTTTTCTTGTATATATTTATATAATGGTCCACGGGAGCCCGAATCCCAGTCTACATGACAAACACATTGAAATTTCCATTAATATGTAACAAACTTTTATTTTTTTATATATTTCAAAATTTCCACTATTATGTAACAAACTTTTCTTTTTTGACATATTTCAAATAAACATGTTTAAATTTCCAAAAAATTTCTTCCACTATGAACAAATTTGTATTTTGTTATATACTTTCAAAAACAAAATTTGGTGCTCTACATGCCAAACGTCATTTTCTGCTTGGATAAATTTCCAAGTTTTTTCTTCCACTATGAACAAATTGTATTTTGTTATATACTTTCAAAAAATAAATGGTTCTCTACATGCCAAGTGTCATTTACGACATGGATACCACCGATGCTTCATGTTGCTTGCCACATCTTCGCTGCAGTTTCTTATCTCTCCGCGGGGTCGCACCTTACCTCTAACGAAATTTAATGCCCCATGTTCCGTGATATACATGTTGAACACAACATTTCCATGATATAGATTTTGAACACAACATTTCCATGATATACATTTTGCACCGAACACTTCCGTCATTTACAATTCGACCCCATTTTCCACAATTTACCTTGCTCTGTGGGGTCGTGCCTTACCGCTAACGAAATTTTACCGAACACTTCTGTCATTTACAATTCGACCCCATTTTCCACAATTCACTTTGTAAACTCGTTGGCAGGGACTACGCTGCCACACAACCTTGTTTTTGTAAGGAAATTGTGGGCAACTTTTGTGGGATCTGTTGTAACATTAATTGTCTTCGTAAAAAACAATTCAATATTTACAATATTTGTGTAAAACCCATTAATCTCTCGTCTATTCCAACATAGTGAGTCTTCCCAAATTTTGTCATATTCGTTGTATGACAACTAGTTCTCCAATTTTGTCAAGTCTATATCTTATACCCAAAACTCACCATTTTTCGAAGCCAAGTTAGACACCCAAAACAATAATTACTAGCATACCCCATAAGCGGGCTAATGAGAATGTTGAAGTAATTTGAGGAAGTTTTCATACTAATATTGTTAGTAAGAATCATAAAAATATTGCAATTAAATTAGTTTATTTCAAAATTTGTCATGGAAGCATTTGTTCCATCTTGAATATTTTTGAGTTAAATTATTTTATCTCAAAATTTGCGATGAAAACATTTACTATATACTATATCTATAGATCTCAAGTAACTTTTATAAACCAATTTAATAGAATTAATAGATTATAATTTATTATGTTTTTAATTTAATTTGATATATTATTTAGTGGTAATAAAAAGTCATGAAGTACACATTGAAAATTAAATATAAAAAAAAAGAGAGGAGAAAAGGTAAAATTTATATAAGAAATCAAAAAGATGAGAAAAAGAAAATGGAAGGTTGAACTTTATAAAATGTGTTCTATAAATATTTTATATATTTAATTTACTATCATTTATGTTAAATTTGATGTTTGGTGTATTTGGTATAAGCAAGAGGGTTTGTTTAATATACAATATTGTTATAGGATATTTATTGACTTGGTTGGCAATTGGTATAGTTTGAGTGATTGTAGGATGGAGTATTACTCTCCCACCTAAATTCTATTAGATTTTACATTAGATATTCTATATTTAATTGTATTTGATTTTATAAAATTAATTACCATATTATTATAGGAAATCTATTGAATTAGTTATTTTATATAATTTGTTAAAATGTATTTTATAATTATTTTTTTATATTAAAGTTAATTCTTATTAATAAATAAGTTGTCTTTCTTTCTTTCCAATTTTTTTTGTTTGTTTCACATGTTGAATGAAGGTTGTTAAATTTAGTAGAAAATTTCAATAAAGATTTTGATGATATTGAGTTTGATTTTTAATCACTTCTATATTAATATTAGCATTTCCCACCTTATCACATAAAGTGAGAAACAAAATAAAAATTATGAGTATAAACTCCTATTTGTGAGATGTCAAGGTGTGTGTGTATGTGTGTGTGTAAAATAATAGTGAAAGACGTGTATCTTATGGCGTTTTAGAATAGCTTTTACAACTATAAAATCTTCTTCACTTTTGTGTTATCCTTTATTGGTTGTGACATTTGGTGTACCATAGTATATAAGCCCCAAATACGATGATCGTTATGACAATGAGGGAAACCACAAGAGAAGGGTGCCTCCCACTAACACAATGGTTAATTGATTAAAAGGTGAGTATGTTTCTTGCACAACCTTCCCCTCCTACTTTGTGTGATGTGATGTGTGGTAATATGTTTATCTCGTGACATCTTCAAATAGCTTCTATGACTACAAAATCTTCTCTCCTCTTGTGTGTTACTCCTTATTGGTCATGAGGGTTGGTTTGTAACAACAACACACCATGATCCTTGTACTAAAGAATACAATGATAAGGGAACAATTTCTACAACTAACATAACGCTATATTGGTTGCAAGGTTAGTTGGCTTATTGTTCAGCCTCCCCCCTCCTTTGTGAAACATATCATGTGAGTGTGTATATGAAATAACAATCAAATTCATCCCCTTTGTAATAGTTTGAAATAGCTTCTTCAAGTGTAAAAACTTCTCTTGTCTTTTTTTAAGTAAATACGAAATCATCAAATAATAATAATTGAGGTACCAATTTTCATTAGTTATTTATTCTACGAATCACAATATGGAGGGGAAAAAAACTATAAATATAAAACTTTTAAAGTCTTTGTTACATCATCAAAAAAAAATTGTAGAAAACTAATCACGATTTTGGCTAGGAAATATTTGGAGCAAGGATCAAATTTGAAAAGTGAGGTCATATTTCAATTTGAATGGTTATTTCAGGGCTATTTCATATATGAATGTGTGAAACTTTTTATTTTGGTTAAAACTATAAGATATGAATGAATGTTTCAAACATTTGGTTCTTTCTAAAAAAAAAAAAAAAAAAATCTCATTTTAAATAACATAAATTTACGTGCGAAACTACTTTTGATTAATTTTAAAACCTCCCCTATATATAAATGAAGAATATCACCTAATTAGTGAAACCACCTTGATTGGTATTTGCATTTATTAATGTTTTGCCTATTTTCATATTTTTGTGTAACATGTATGACAGAGTAAATCTGTCAATGCACATAGGTCTTTGGCAAAAACCCATCATGTACAAATTATCTTGAATGGTTGATCGCTCTGCTACATTGTAAGAGTAAATCTATCAATGCACATAGGTCTTTGGAAAAAACCCATCATGTACAAATTATCTTGAATGGTTGATCGTTGAGCTACATCGTAAGCTGCTAAATAAGTCTAACGCTTTATTTAGGGGCATTTATACAATGCTTGTAATTCCCAAAATATGTTTTCAAGAAAATTGGAACTTCTAAAATTTTGATAATGTTCACTCTAGTGGTAGGTTGCAAGTCCTAATATTTGTGTCATTCTAATTTTTAAATATTTGATGATATTGAAGTGTGTGGTAGAAATTTACAGAAGTGTAGAAGTTGTAGATGAATTTTCTTTTCGCATCAGGGTGCATTACACACTGCCTACATCTATTGACTATTTCTATGTGTAGAATTTCCATGAAGTTTCGTAGTTTGTATCAAACCCTAAAAAATAAAAATAACTCATTTATGTCAAGTTTGCTATCAAGTTTCCCATGATAACTAATAGGTCAAATTTGCATTCTACCATATTTATCAAAACTTAAAAAAGAAAAAAAATAAAGCTATTAACCAAGCTTTTAATAATTTGTTTCATGGCCAAATTTCTATCACTATCATTAGGTTGACTTCTTTCATGAGTCCATATGACATGGTTGTTCTCTCCATAGCTTAGGTTTCCTTCATTTATCTTCAAGACCTCATGTTCATCCTTAACAGTGAGAAAATGTGACAGTGCCAATAAAGGAGACATATTCTAAAATAAAGTACACAAAGTGTGACAGTTCCAATGTGACAATGCATTTGCAATAGTTTTACAGAAGTGAGACCATACAAACCTCATAGGGTCCAAGTATATTTCTTGTTTATCATGTAGGTCTCTCATAAGTCAAAAAGTTGGAATATTGCTTGTTTATCATCTAGGCCCCTCATAAGTCAAAAAGGTTGGAATTACTGGTCATATAGGCTCCTTAAAAGTTATAAAAAGGTTGATGTTGCTTTTGTCATTTGAGTCTATGAGTATGTTGCTGGTCATCTAAGTCTTTTAAATCAAAAGCACATGATGTTCAACATAAGATGATATAAATGAAGTATAAAAAATAGCAATGCATTTAAATAAAATAACTTTTTTTATTTAAATGCACATGGATTTGTTAGAAAAAAACATTTATCAATCATGGTAATGTGAAGATATTCTATATCAATTTAATCTCTTCAATTTTTTTTTTTATATTAATAAATTTATAGTATTAATAGAATACTTGTAATCATAATTAAAGAAGAACAATTACCTTATCAATTAGATTATATTTTTTTATATTAAATTTATAATATTAATAAAATACATATGATCATATCAATTAAATAATTAAGAAAGTACATCCATTGTTTAACCAATCTTCACTATCTTCTATGAATTTATTTTATTGAGTGGGTGGTGATTTATTTTACAGCTTAAAGTATCTGGTTTTTACTAATCATATCAAGTAGATAATTAAGAAAGTACATCCATTGTTTAACCAACCTTCATTATCTTCTATGAATTTATTTTATTGAGTGGGTCGTGATTTATTTTACAGCTTAAAGTATTTAGTTTTTACTAAATTGATTTACTTAATGTAAAGAGTCTTAAAGTATTTAGTTCTTAAAATATTTAGTTTTTACTAACAATTAAATTGAACCGAGGGAGACACTTGGGGTCTGCAAAGCTCTCAGCTTCAAACAAGCAGTCCTCTGATTTGAGCTAAAAACATACTAACTAATAAATTAATTTGTGAAGCATTCCCGATAACAATATAACAATAGCTTGGAAACCTGAAAAGAAATTGGAAATAAATATCCCGTATTTTGGTGACAAAATATGTCCTGTCAAGAACGTAGTTACGTTGATGTAAAGTTTAAGAGAAAACAATAACATCTAAGACAACTAATCATAAATTCATTTACTTGAAAATAACTTCTTGTCAAGCTCAAGCCTAACTAAAGTTACATCTACACTTTACACTAATCAAACATCCACGCGTGTACCCCTTTCTATCTTGATGCATTGATACCATATCTTATTATTGTGCAGCCCAAATATGGATCCCATGAGAAGTAACCCCAAGTAAGAACTCATTTTCAGGTAAGTTTAACATCCTTGGATTACAGGAAAAATACACTTGACTTAATCCTATTTGATGTACAATGCCTTCACCATATCCCATTTTTGACAAATTGACCTTCCCCTTACCAGTGGTGTAATTTGCAAGGCCTAAGTAATAACAAAGCTCTTCCTATAATTTTCAAGGTCTAAGTAATAACGAAGCTCTTCCTCTGATGCTGCATATGATATGTCTCTTTCATTTCCTAGAATAAAAAAAGGTACATTGATCAATGAATCATCTTTATGTAGTGCATCTAGTTCCTTCCTTATGGTATGTCTCTTTTATTTCCTAGAATCAAAAAAGGTACATTGATCAATGAATCATCTTTAAGTAGTGCATCTAGTTTCTTCCTTGATTCTACAAAGTGCTCTTTATCAACAACATCCACAAGGTATATAACAACATCCACCTGCATTGATGAGAGAAACTTGTATCATAAAACATACTCCTATCTCAACTAATTTTGAGCAAGTATTCAACCTCGATAACTTCCAATCAGATTAACATTCTACCAAAACATTTATAACAATTTACCGAGAAAGTCACATAAAATCTATGAACCAACTCCATTGTTGATGATTAATGACAGTTTTGTCTTAAAATAGTCAGCAATAGGTCTGGCTTTAAGTCAGTCTGTATTGTAGTCAAAATAGGCAACTCCACAAACATCACTACAAATCTATTCCTTTAATAAACGAATTTTGAGTCAACCGGATAATAAAAATACAATGTCATCTCTAAGCAAGCTGCGAAGGGAACACATACTACACCCAATACTTTCTACACAACATTTGACATACAGTGCATATGCATTAGATAATCAACACTTTTTACACAATATTTGGCATACAGTGCATATGCATTAGATAATCAACACTTTCTACACAATATTTGACATACAGTACATACGCATTAGATAATCAACACTTTCTACACAATATTTGGCATACAATGCATATGCATTAGATAATCAACATATCAAAGAATGGACAAAACAATTCCACTACTGCTCAATGCATTAAACTTTTGTCCCAACAACTTAAAATAACACAAAGATATTTATGGTAGTACATTATCAGATAGCCTTTTACTTTCAACATGCCAAGAAAATGAAACAAGTTTGATATAAAATTATAAACTAAAACAACCATTGTTGTTCAGTGTTTTTGGTGAAATGCAAATATATTAAGTCTTTCATAATCACTTAATTCATTAGTGCAAACTATCAATCTTCCTATTATATAGCAAACCTCATAATCCAAAGTTTTTGTTAATATTTATGAGAAGGTTTTGAAACTTTATCCCATGTTCAAAGTTTTTCTTCACACAATGGAATTTCCCTACATGGTATATTAATATGCAAACCATATTCAGGACCATAAAATAACAGTATATTAATACCCCAGGGATAAGAACTAATAACCTATTACAAATATATGCAAGGACACATTTGTTGATGTCTCATCCATTCATACAATCCAACATTTATTCTTTTGAGTTCACCTAAAACCAGAAACCTTGTTCCATGCAAGCTGCAAGGCATCAACCCTATTGACTGCAAACTCAAAAAAAGAGGATGAACAACCAACCTTGAAGCAAGGTTGGATGGGTATGGGAATACATGAGGAACGAGTACACAGCATACGATACAGCGATCCTCGAGCTCCTTTGGGCCAGTGAATTTTCAACATGGAAGGTCGTTTCAACATGCTCAAAGCTCCACAATCCCATGCTCAGTGTATCTCACAAAATGTAAGCCCCTCCTTAGAAAACAAAGGAGATATATCGAAATGTGCCCCTCCTTAGCAAACAAAGGATTTAAGAAATACCCTGATTTATTTGAACATCAACCTAAGAACTGTCCATAACTGCAGGAAGTGTCACATGAAATTTTGAGACTGGAGTCTTGATTTAAACTTGTGTATTCTTCTTGAATGTTAAGATGCTCTGGCATATTGAGTCGCGTTAATTTGTTTGTTAAGACCTTAGATAATGTGAATGAGCTTAAAATCTTATTGGTGCATTCATTGTTGTTCACAAAATATGCATTTCCGGAAACTTTCATGAACTGGTAGATATTGGAATCCACAAAATATGCAAAATAACTAAGAAAAATGAATGAGGATTTTCTACCCTTCAGATAATTCTCGAAGTTGTGGGCACAATTCGTTGTCTCTTAATTTTATAATTGCTGAAGAAGTCGTAGTTACTGCCTGGCGTGCAACCATTATTAGGGACTGCAGTCTCTTGATTGATGCTTGGGTCTTATCCATCTTTATTTCGTTTTCCCCCTTGACTTTTTGATTCTGCAGCAATGACAA
>JZKD02S1742775.1:65071-77471 GCA_000966675.3 Picea glauca
TGCAATCTGAGTTTGAGATGACAGATCTTGGCATAATGAAATATTTTTTAGGGATTGAGGTTAATCAATCAGCCAAAGGCATTTTTGTCTGTCAACAAAAGTATGCAGCAGACATTATCAAAAGATTTCGCATGGAAGGATGCAATCCAGCAGAAACCCCTATACCACTAGGCACAAAATTGAGCAAAAATGATGAAGAACCTACAGTGGATTCCACATTATACAAAAGTTTAGTAGGAAGCTTGTTGTATCTTACAGCAACTAGGCCTGACATTATGTATGCAGCCAGACTTGTTTCCAGATTCATGGAATCACCCAAAGATTCTCATTGGAAAATGGCAAAACGAATTTTGAGATATGTTGCAGGAACACTCAATTTCAGTTTATGGTACACTAAATCTAATAGTAATCAACTTTCTGGTTACATAGATAGTGACTTTGCAGGCAGCCTAGATGACAGGAAAAGCACATTAGGATATGTTTTTCAACTGGGCATAAATCTGATTTCATGGGCATCAAAGAAGCAAGCAATTGTATCAATATCTTTTGCAGAGGCAGAGTATGTAGCTGCTACCTCAGCTTCTTGTCAAGCTGTGTGGCTGAGAAGATTATTGAAAGATATGTCACAAACATAAAAGGATCCAACTCCTATTTTCTGTGACAATACATCAACAATTGCTTTATCCAAGAACCATGGGTTTCACAAGAAAAGTAAACACATTGACACTCGGTTTCATTTCATACGCGAGCTAGTCAATAATGGGGATATTGCACTACAATTTTGTGGTTCTCGAGATCAGCTTGCTGATATCTTTACAAAGCCACTAGGAAAGTCAGTTTTTGATTTTCAGAGACAACACTTAGGCATAATCAGTCCTAATGATTGTACTGTTGAGTTTAAGAGGGAGTATTAAACATATTGTAACCTCAACAGTCTAACTGTACACTGCCAATTGTACTGGACAACTGTACTTTCTATTTTTGTCTTGCTTGAGCTTATTTAGCTCAACTATTTCCCTTTACATTGTACCTTCTCAGAACTTCTTCCGAACTTCGTTTTTGTACTCTTCTTCATACATTTCAATATACTGTTCTTCATACATTGCAACCTATATCAAACCCGACATTAGATGGGTATGCAAATCAGTCCTCGGACCTGGCACCTAAGCTCAAGGAAGTCCGTTGAGCGGCCCCTCTGGGCATGTTTCTGAAAGCACTTCTAAGACTTTAGGACAAAAAAATGGAAGAAAAGGGTGAAATAGAGGTCATACATACTTGGTTTCAAATTCATTCTGTGCCCTGTTGGTTTATAGGATGCCTGACACCTCCGTCCCGGTAGCAGAGGCCTTGACAAAATACTCATCCAGAGTCCTCACGATCTCCTCAAAATGTCGTCTTGCAACTGTCATCTGCATTTCGGTGTCTTTAATATACCAGCTGGTGACCGAAGACACGTCGTCCGGGTACTCTCGCCCAGGAGACTTACCTCCTGCTGCTCTGCTGCTACCTTCCACCTCATGATGAAAGCTTGATTCCTCCTGTTCCTCCTCAAAATTAGTGGAATTATCATCCATTGGATCTTCCCTCTAATAGAACTCTTCCTGCTTTATCTACTTGCGTTCATGCCCATGGATCCCAGGTGAAAAAGAGGGGTAGAAGGGCTCCTACCCATTCCAGGCAGAGCCCTGAGAATAATAGGAAGGCATGCCTGAATACTGTTATGAAGCCCACTGGTCATCAGGAGTTCGATCCTTGGGGTGGATCGGATCAACAGCAGGAGCAGGAGCAGGAGGAGGAGACCAAACATAGATATTGTCTGAAGTATACCTAACGTGGGGATTGTGCTTGGATGGATAAAGTCTCTGCCGACATAACGTGTGGATTGTGCTTGGATGGCTAAAGTCTCTGCCGACACAATGCCTGAAGAGGAGAACGCTTTTCACAAACGTCCTATCTATGAAAGAGTTCATGGGCCGACTGTTCATGCAGGTCGAGTTCGATGTGTTGTACAGTGTAGGGGTTGATAATATTTGGTCGGAGAATGGCTTCGTACCCAGTGGAAACTGTTGTGACGATGATGGAGAAGGAGGAGATAGAAAATAAGATTAGGGGCAACGAGATGGCGCGATGGATATCAAAGAGAGATAGGACAACAAAGAGATAAGGCAGAGATAGACGGTGGACAGAACAAGTGGCCAGAGAAGACATCATCACCTATATGGCATTTGCAGTGATGTTACGACAGTTTAATGGTGATAGACAGATGGTTTCAAATCATAAATCATTACACAGGTGAACGAAAAGGGTGGTTTTAGAAAACCTGTGAACTAGTGAGTTTACAGGTTTTTTTACAAAACCTAAAATAAACGACTGAATTTTTTATTTATCATATCTTATAAACGACTTAATTTTTTAAAATAATAATTTTATTTTAAAAAGAACAAAGTGTTTATCATAAAGTGTTAAAAGTATATGTCATTGCCTTTCATATGTTATATGGTTACATGAGTTTTTTAATAAGGGTTGTATGGCAACGCAGTCCCTGCCGAGTTAGTTGGGAAATACATGTTGAACAATGAAACTTAATATAACTAAATACACAAGTAATGAATATTTTTTGTCAAAAGATAATAATTAAGGGTTGTTTGTTATTCAAAATATATAATGAACCGTAAAATGGAACTATAATATTCATAAATATAATAAATATAATAATAAATAGTATATTAGATAATAAATATAATAATGCATAATAATAAATACATTTTATATTTAGATGTGGTGATTGGTAAAATTCATTGATTATGTAATTAATTCTACATATTGAAAGACATGAAGGGAGCAATAAGACTTCAATTCTATCAATCAATTAGAAATGATAAACACAAATATTTTTATTATATCCAAAAATATATATTTGTTTTCCTATGTTAAACATTACATTGCATACACAAATTTATGGTAAAAGACAAATTAATGTCACATCAATGTCACATCAAAATCAAACTCATTGTTATAGTCCCATGGCAGGGACTAATAAGTCATGTGGATCCAACGAGCTCATCCCCCCCAAAAAAATCTTGCACGAAAAATAAAGTGGGGGGCGAAAAGGAATGCCATCGTTTTTCCATCCAATCTGCTCCAACACATCCATATTATGTTTAGCATCTGTAGAAGAGGGTGCATTCCAACATTATTCCTATCAAATCAATTTGAAAATCACGGCAATTGAATTCCATTGTTATCCTCTGTTTTAATTTAGCATCAAAAGGGTGATATGAAATCAAATTCCAAATATATACTTAGTTGGAAATCTATCTCTGATTTTGTAAATCATAGGATAATTTTTTTTGTTATAAATTTATAATTGAGAGTGATTTGGAAATCACATGAGTGTTATGATTCAATGCAATCTTTATTGGCATTCATTTTCCTTTGTTTTGAAAACGTTATAAGAGAAACAATCTCCATGGAGGGGAGGAGAGGTTAATGAATAATTTTAGAGCAAAGGGGTTGTGTTTTTTCTGAAGAATGAGTTCGTGGGACCATTCTGTTGTAAATCTCCGAGTCGGAGAACTTTGTATTGAATTCACTTCTTGTTTAATTAGAGCCATGTTTTCTTTCATATTTATTGTTTTAAGATTCTCTTTAATTGTCATCTCTATTCTTTATTTATCATTATAATTCGCAGTAAGTTTACAGGTTTTAAAAACGACAATTTGGTACTACTTCCACTGTCATTTATGTCTTTAAAATTACATCTGCAAGTTATTTTTGTAAGTGTTTTATTGTTGAATTCATTGTTTACGACTATCTCTTGCACTCATTCACTTTGTTGGATTCATTGTGTAGATGCCCAACAAACTCTTTCTTTCGTCATTTCAATCTTGCAATGACGTCCTTACTCATTGCCATGATCGATATTAAATGTTCTTCTCCTTTTCTTCCACATTTCATTATCATCCTTTGTGCTCTGTTGGATGAGATTCCATGCCCAATGGATTAGGCCTTTGATCTCTAAAATTTACAACTTTTGCTCCAGTCAACTACTATTTAGTCCTTAAATCGTGTCTACCCTGTTTTATATTGCTTATCATTTAAATAAATCATTCATGAGCGTAAGGATGTGAGTTACTACTTAGTGACAGTGGGAAATCAATTGTCTTAAATCTGATGAGGGAGACCCCTCTGTTCCAAGAGCCAACTTGTGTCCTAAAGCAAGTTTTCAAGAGGTCTTGGCATTGTTCCTAAGCAGTCGAGAACAATATCAAGTTACAAAATATTTTTGGCGTCGTTGTTGGGGACGAAGGTTCGAGATATTTTCCTTGGGCTATGATAAAGACAAGTTTTGATTCTTCCTAGTGAACAAGAGTCAGACAATAGAATGCAAAATAGATTCAAGTTTATTTTTCAATCAAGTTTTCACCCGACGACTCCATTGTGATTCCAATCAAATGTTAAAGACTCCACTAGGAAGTGAGCCTTATTGAAAAATAAATGAAGATCTTTTTCAGAATAATCAAGTACCAAATGACAAGTTTCTTTCAAGAAATATTATATTTGTTGATTGGTCCTTTTCTGCTCTTTCTTATACATTTGAAAATTGTTTCCTGCTATCTTGTATATTCATAGCATTATAAGTTCAAAACCTCATCTCTTTTCTTAGAAAAAGACACCCTGGTTTCTTCTTACATTACTCAAGTAGATAAGCTTTTGTCATTATTTCCCTCTGAAAAAAGTGATGAGCCTCTTACATCAATATCTTTTGAAAATTTTCTTGAACAAAAAGGCCAAATCCCAATCATTCCAAAACATAGTCAGCCTTGTAAAACATTTGAGAAGGAAGCTCATATTCTAGCTCCTCCAGTCACTAGTAAACCTTTTGATCAACCCGTACAAATACATCCATGGGTTATAAACATATATAAACCTCTAAATATGCCATATGTCCTTCATGATTTACATTCCAAATATTTTAAGTCTCTCCCTATATTCAATGGAGAAGATGATGTTTCAGCAAAAAAACATATGGAAGCCTTTGAAGAGTTCACATATTACTTGGATGTTCAACTTGATGATGTTTTTATGAGGATGTTCACTTGGTATTGGAAGGGGAGGTTAGAAGATGGTTCAAATATTGGAAGTTGATTCTATTAGTTCTTAGATTGATTTCCATGATATGTTCTTGCATAACTGGGCTGAAAGGAAATCCCATCATCAATATCTCTCTGATTTTTATGCTATAAGAAGAAGGAATCATGAAACTATTACAAAATTTAATAGAAGATTTGAAAATTCATATCACAATTTGTGATCCAGGTGTATATCGGTGGCCACCCACCTTTTCCAACTGGCTCAAAACAATTTTTTGGCAATTTTGGTAATTTACTATTTTTAGCAGTTTTTAACTTCTCAGGCCATTTTGAGGGCCTAAATGAAGGTTTTTTGGGATCGAGATTCTCAATGATAACTGTTGGCGACGGAAGTCACTCTTGGATTGCAGCAGGAGCAGAGCTCGACGCCCATCAGTTTTATGTCATGGTAGTTTTTAAAGGGTGATCAAATGGGTAGAGACTCGGGAAGATATCACTCTAACGCAGGGGCTAGGTCCGGCATGTAAGGAACAAAGGAGGTCTTGATCTAACTTCATTCAGTAGGTTGATTTGAAAATGAGCAGGTTGAAGACTTGGTGAGAGGAGTGGACAAGCTACCTCAGGCAACAGGCCTTTTAGTAATTTGTAGAAGAAAAACTCTGAATGTGAGATCCTCTGGTCTAGGGCTTTGAGAAACTGAAAGGGGGACTTGACTGGATTCTCCAATTCCAAGTCGTTCAGCGCTTAAGAAAATCACAAGGACCGATTAGAAACAATGCAATTGTTGCAGTGATCCAATCTACATCATCCTATAACAGTTACAACTTGAATGGATTCTCCAATTCTGAGTCGTTCTAACACAGTGTAAACAAAGATGTGAAAGAAACTGACATTCATAAGACAAGAAGTCTCAAGAGTCCATGCATAACTAGTAACAATGCTTCATTAAATTTTTACAACCAGGAGCCTTGCTCAACCATCGATAGATTACAAAATACAAAGACTGAGTTTATATACTCAGAGGAAGAAGCCTAACATCGACGTGCTCAGTCATCCAAGGCTTGGTGTCCCTTCAGCCAAATTCGGACGGGTATTCTTTGTCAGACGCCACCTTAACTGCGCAGGCTCCTGCAAGGGGAGTAGCTGAGCCATTAAGTGTCGAGCTAGCGTGTGCAGACCTCCTCCGGCTGGTCGAGGACTCGACATGGATTCTTTGGAAAAATTGGTACACAGGACCCTCTCGAGCAGACTGCTTGCCAGATTATCCATACCTTACACTTAATGCCTGAGGAGAGGTTTCAACCACCCTTTCTCATCTTCATTTACTCCAGGTGAAAAACCAGGATCGAGGTTGAATCGGATGGCGTATGGAGATCACGATGATCCTTTCGGTGACTAGACTCGACACCTCTGGCCCTTTTTTGCACAACTCCTTTCTTTCCCAAGTGACCACGCGCTGTGACCCTGAGTCTATTCCCAAAGCGCTTTAAGCGTTCGCGAATAGAAGGAGTTAATCCTTGCTTATTCACAGTTGTGATGAGTGAAACATCGAGATGGCTTAATCGGGTGCCACGAGTCTCTCCCAGATCTGACGGTCCTGAACTTACTCGGTGATGTTGTGGGCCTGGGTCCTAGACACTCCCGACACCTCGCGCATCAAAAAAATGACGGAGTTGTTCCTTGCGCCTTGAAATCGCGATGAGCGAAAAGGCAAGGAGACTAATTGCGCACCAGGTGTCCCCTTTGGATGAGCGGCTGAGACTGCTTCGCGACACTGCGGACCCAACTCTGGGCGCTTTCGACACTCTGAGGTTCACAGTTTCGAGATGTGAGAAGACAAGGGACTTTCACCCTTTGAACTCCCGAATGCTGATACGCCAACTAGATCTCGCACTATGTGTCTCTGGATCGGACGACCCATATTTAGTCTTGAAATGTAGGCACTTTCTTTGACGCTATATATCGGTTAACTTGGTAGCCCCGATATCCTGATGACCATTGATCTGCTCCTATGGATGAATCTGGGCCGTTGACAACACAATTTCTCCCGCTCACTTGATTTTTAGCCTGAAATGGGGCTTTATGTGCTACGCTTGGGCATTCTTCATGCAACCTGCAGACCTGGATGCTCTCGAGCCCAAGACAAGAATTATCACTAACAATAACCAAAGGCTCTAATTGAGCCCCCTAAATGAATCTCCTCGAAGATACCTTTCCAATGAGCTATTGTGCGTCCCAAACAAAGATCGTATGCCAAAGTTACCCCCCCCCCCCGAGAAGTTGATACACCAAACTAGCCAAAACAGGGTCCACAAAACTATTGGCTTTTCATCTTCCGGGGTTAGGTTTTTGGATTTTATTATGATAAAAAGGCCTTTGGAGCCTCATTGTAAAATCATCTTCTTGCGAATGCGAGTAGCCGTCACATCTCTTCTTAGAGATAAGTTGCCACCATTCTAGCGAGTCTTTCACTCTATATTTTTACATTCTTTGTACATTTATTTCATTAATAGAAATCATGTATTACTGTATCCCTATGTTTATGGTTGCATCACTGATACATTTATGTTTTATTATTGGATATCCGCGATATCTCTGTGCATTTCTTTATTATATCTTTGCTCTCCTTTTGTGCTGAAAAATAATCCGGATCAATTTGCATGTTGATATTCGACCTTCTGAAGTTGCTACCAAGGTGTACTATGCAATAAAACATCATCATGATTTGACCTTTTATCTTAGAGAAATGAAGTATTCAACTTTAGAACAGATGTTCACTGATGCTGAAGAGATTGAAAACAATCTATGGGCTTGTGGGAAGCTTCCTAGTCAAAAAAAGAATGAAGATCTAGATACATAGGAGCATAGAGAAGAAGATGAACAAGACAAATCAAATATGCATATTTATTTAATTCATGTTGTTGAGAAATAAAAAGAGACTTCAACTATTCTAGACCAACAATATGTCAATGATTGGGGAACTAATTTTTTCATAAATTTTTTAAGTGATTTCCATGGCGAGGAAAACAAATTTACTTATTATGAATTTGAACACGATAGTTGATATGGAAATATTCATGAACAATTTCAAGAAGATGCAGTACTTCTGTCTTCTTTGGAAGATGAAAGTAAACATTTCCTTTGGGAGATTGATACCTCTTCCTGGGACAATTATTGTGAGTTTCAAATGCATTCTGAAGCTTCAAGAAATTTGGTATATGCTAATGAACTTTTTTACGTTCAAGAAGATGAAAGGGATCTTAGATGCTTCAAAGATTATATATCAGAACTTTGAAAATAAAGGAAATCAGATAAGTGATTTTGGAATGCTTTTGTCCTTTATTCATAATTACATCTCAGAGGAACCAATAGTGCAGAAACCTAACAATGAATTTTCTTTTGAGCAACCTATTTTTTATGAGTATATTGATTGTGATTTTCTAGAATCACCAATTTCATTTTTTGTTGAACAATATATTCATCCAAACTCATATGAATAAATTGCTACTATTTATGGAGTTAGTATTCAGGAAAAGTATCAATTTGTTGATGAGTAGATTGATCTTCAGAGGTTTGTTCATTGTGAGAAAATGCAAAATTGTAAAGGCAATGAGGAAGTCCATATTTCTTTTCCAGCATGTGCAAAAGTATACAATATTGAATTAGTTTATGATGTATATGAAGATGATCATGATGAAATTGTTGTTTTGAATCTTTATGAAGATCAGGTTGTCCATGAAGAACATATGCAACAATCCTTTCAAGAGAAGATTTTTGAATTTGAAGTTTCATAATTTTTTTACCGGGATGATGAAGAACATATTTCCAGAAAGGTATGCATAGGATTATATATCACTAAATCAAATCATGATGATTCTGATGGCAATCTTCAAACTGTTATAATATTGCCCCTGATTCTTAAGGATGCAAAGATTGAAGATATTGAACAAAAATCAGTTGAAGAATCTCAAGTGGAAGTACCTTACATCATCAAAAAAGAAAAAGGACAATTTAGTCATTTGGAACGGGAAGAAAGGTTTATTGTTAATCAAAAGATTTTCTTTTATACTTTTGAAGATCCCGTTGCACTTTGGTGGGAGTTTATATTATTCAAAGTCTCAAATGACTTAAGTTATACAAGACTAGTATTTTCAGACTGCAATTATGAACTTCATAATCATGTGATATTACAGTTTTTACTTTTGTTTTTCTCTATTATGCAAAAATGCATACAAGGATTACAATTAAGTAGTCAATTGCTTGTTTGGTTTCATTGGAAGTATAATTTCACATGATCAAGTTGGTTGGATTGATTAAGGTAGAAGATATTGTACATTAGTAAGCTCACCAGATGAGCATCTAGTTTTAGTGTTTCAATTTAGTTTTGCAGTCAGAGAAGTTTTGGTTTTCAAATAGTTGTGAATAAGCAGGATTTTCAAAATAGGGCACATCATTACAAAACTTGGTTCTTGATCAGGTACAAAAATTTACAGATTTCAGAGATTGACAGGGGTTCATTTTCATATTGAAAAGGGGAGAAGGCACCTGGCCTATAGTTCTTTAATGCCTCACAGGGTGACACAATCCCTAGATGGAGCCTAATGTTGTAACATTACTTGTCTTCATCAATTTTTTTCAATTGTTGCAATATTTGTGCAAAACCCATTAATCTCCCATCACTTCCAATTCAGTGAGTCTTCCCAAATTTTGTTCTATTAATCATATAACAACTAGTTCTCTAATTTTTTCAAGTCTATCTCATATTCCAAAACTCATCGTTATCATAAGCCAAGTTTTTTTTTGTTTGTTAATTTGTGCGAGACCTGTTGGCTACGCGATTAACCTGTGGCTTGAGAAACCGCGACTCAGGGGCATCTAAGCCGTCAAAATCACCCGAGGATCGCACCCGACCTGAGCCACACCAACCCTTAACATGGTTGGATTTTTTTTTCCCCGCAGGTTTCGAACCGGTGACTTTAACATCACGGAGTGGCTTAACAACACACTCCGTCACCGACTGTCCTACACCTCGAGGACATTATCATAAGCCAAGTTAAACACACAAAATAATTATTATTATTTTGAAAAGAGTCATTTATTTATCATATCTTATAAATAAATTATTATTTTTTTTTAATTTTTAAAATAATAGTTATGTTACACCGATGGTGTTATTTAAGGGGAGGTTCCTCTTGAGGCCTTTGTCGTTTGTCAAGAGCCTCTAAAAACTTGACATTTGTCATCGACGATTGGTTAGCAATTTAAAAAATCTTCTCTTTGCGTGTAGTCTCCTTCACCAACTTCGAACTACATATTCATTGGCAACCCCCTGCTGCTATGATCAGAATCAAAATAACTTCCCGGATGGGAAGATTTCACCGGTTCAAAATGTGTGGCATCGCCATACACAGTGGACATGCAATTTCTCACCTCTAAATAATTGTGGGTACAGGTCTCACAAGAGCACGATTTCTACAAAGTTTTTCTCAAATTTCTATGCTCAGAAGATTGGACTATGGATGCATTTGAATTACTTCGAAATGGACCACTCAGTTTTATGAACTGAGAGTCCCCATACTCCATATCATCATAACCATAGATTAGAAGAACCGATCTGCAAAAATCCTTCAAAGAGGGCTCCATTTGATGTTTATATAGTAGCCCTTTAATAAATCAGGCTTTGGTGAACATGAAGGTTTTACCTTATTGTTTATATTAAATCCCAATAATAAATCAGGGTGTTTTTACATGATTTTATTTTCTTTCCACACATTTCTTACTACTGTCCATTTTTACAGAACACAAGTCATCAACAAAGTTAATCTTGGCTTCCTTGCCTCTGATCTTTTTAGCCTCTGTATCATAGGCATTGGCGGCCGCCTTCGTCATGTAGGATTATTATAATTCACATGACTCCATTATCTAAATTTTCTTCAGAAAAAATAATAATAGCCCTTCTAGAGGATCATAACTCATCCACATAAGAAATAGCGATCTAATTGTGTATGGATTTAAGCACAAGCATGCCTCAGGTACTCAAGAAATAAATATCATTATAAATTTACAAAAGCCAACTCGGAGCACTCTTAAATTTCTTAAATCCTTTAAGAAAAGTTCAACTTTACTTTTGTCAAAGTGCAATTTCCTTTGATTATCAGAATTCTCTTCAATGACACTCATGTGCATGACAAAGTTTATAGTTAGGGTTAAATGTTTATGATTAGAGTCGGGTTCATGGTCATTTAAAATGTCAAAAATTGTTATTTGGTTGGAAATGGGGATATCAAATATCACATCATCTATGACACTGCTACCTAGCCCATGAATACAATTCATCTAGTTGGAGTTTGGCCACTTCATACTCCATTGCAAATTATTAGGTCTTGAGAGCTATAGAGCTTGATCAACTCAATACCAAACAAATTCTCAATTAGGTCTTCAGAGCTTATTTTGTAGCTATTAGATAAAACAAGGTCCTCATCTAGACATAAAGGATCATGGTTGGAATCATTACTTAAAAGAGTAGCTTGTTTAGTTGCAGTCCTAACGTTAAAGTCTCCTACCAGGAGAATATTACCTTCATTTTTCAAACTATAAATATCATGTTCTAAATTATTATATGGACAATTGTTATCTAGATTGTTTTTCTTATAAAAAGTAGAATTAATAGGTGCAAAATAGCAAATTTCTATATACATCTTCTTAGCATTGGTGTCTGAAATTTCTATCCAAATGCATTGATTGAGAGGGTCGATATTATGAAGTTGAATGTGAGGAGAAATGCTCTTTCTAATATAACAAGCTATGCTTCATATCCCTCTACGGTGGGACTTTTTGTTCCATGCCGACCACAAGACAAATCCTTCTATGTTAGGGACCTTAGACTCCTCATGCTCCCAAGTTTCAATTAGACAAATAATATCAATATCACTCGAGATCCAACTTATCATAGAACCTTTTTACCATGGAAAACCGTGACGGTTCCAAAAAAGGATCCCAAGTGTCCCAAATTCCTATTTATTATTATCCTTGTGGTCTCTATCCCTAACAATAGCTTATTGATTTCTAATTATTGTCCATTTTCCTTCTTTCTTAGCTTCTTTTACCTTTCAACTTCCTTCCTAACTTGAGTTTGGTCTTCAAGAAGGAATGAGGTCTTCATTTATAAATATTAATCATTATGAGGTTAAGTAAGTTTTAAATTATTAATCATTATGTTAATAATTTTTTTTTAATAATATCTATAAATATAAAAATTAGATAAAAAAATTTATGATTGTCTATTAACATAATAATAATAATAATAT
>JZKD02S1742775.1:83794-97699 GCA_000966675.3 Picea glauca
CACAAAACACTTATTACAAATGGACCTTCAACTGTGGCTCGAACACCAATATCAGGGAAGAACTTTTGGGTGTCTGGGCCACATTATATTTGGCCTCCAGACTCCACATTGAAGTCCTACAGGTTCTATAGGATTCCAGAATTATTATTGAGTGGTTGAACAACAGGGGAGACCTCCAAGCTATCTCCCTCTTGGCTTGGAAGGACAGAATTAGAATGCTTCAACCTACTTTCAAAGAGCTCAATTACAACCACATTTATCGTGAGCACGACAAATTTGCTAATCAACTTTCAAAGACAACGCTCCAAAAAATAGTGGGAATCCTCTCTTACAACTTATGGATAGATGGACATAAGGGAACCCCGTCTTCTTAACTCTTTTTTAAGATCTGTTTTTCATTTTTCCTCAACAGGCTTTCTCGATATGAAAGCTGGAAGTCTATCTCTTGATCACAGAAATTCAATTAAATTTCGAAAAATATAGCTCTGTCAGCACTCTCCTTGACTCCTAGCAGCAATCTCATTTATTTTCTTCTCGTCATATCTCCCATATGATTTTCTATCCTTTGTTGGTCGAAAGACTGCTATAGATGAAAGTCTATCTTTTCTTTCTCATTACACTTTCAACAGACTCCACACAACAATGATTGTAACCTTTTTGTTATGAAAACAAATTATATAATATATAATTGAGAAATTTTCCCATTGGAAAAAAGTTCCTAATGACTTTAATTTCATTTTTGTTATTGCTTCTCTATGAAAGCATGGAAGTGTTTTATAATGTATTTCATGATATCAATTCGATTAAGATGTGCTAAATTGCATAGAGGATAATACATGTTTCTTTTATATTTTTTATATTAATTATTATTGAGTAATAGTTTAATGATTGGACAAATGTTCCTGGATGGGGTGTCACTCTGACATATTTGCATGATTCATCTGTATACACATGTCACTTCTCGACCTCATTCTCATACCTCAAGGTCGATGGCTCTCATCACATATTTAAAATTGTTCAGACTGTTTTTATAGTCCTTATCTCACGTGGATTCAGTTGTGGTTCTTGTTCGTGGGAATGAGGTAGGCTTTGATATGGGCAAGTACAAAGAATTGATGGTTACAGTTCAGGTCTTGATGGCTCTTATGGGGACTTGCATCTGTGGAGGTTTTTTATTTTGGCATGGATCTTTATCTCTACACTTTGTTCCCCCTTTCCTTGTTGTGTTCTTGTTCTCCTCCCTTTGGATTTTGATCTCTACCCTGCAAACTCCCTTTCTCTTCACTTGGCTCATCCTTTGTGGGATCTGGTTCGGTTTCATGCCACAAGAATGGGGAAAACCATGACATGCCAATGGGAGTTTTTTTGGTTTCAGAGGTCGACATCGTAGTGCGTCTCTACTACCTGGTGTTGTCCACAGTCACTCCTTGGGTTCTTATCCTTCTACTATGGATCGTGCCTCTCCAATTCCTATGAGAATTGCTAAGGATAAAGAGACAAATATCAACCCTCCTTCGTCCTCTATCCCGATTCATCATAGCCCTGAAGTCGTGGATGCTTCCAACTCAAAGACAAAATCACCTCCTCCAACCGAGTTCACGGAAGACCAACGTGAACTCATCTTAGAAGAACTCCGAAGGGACAATGAAGAACAAAATTTCAGGCAGGAATTGGTGGACAAAAAGCTTGAATGGCTCTTGGAATCTGACTTAGAATATTTGCATTAGATATGCAGCAGAGAGAACTTGCTTCAATCAGTTATAATTTCAGAATGACCCAACTCATCCAGACAATATTTTCCAAGCAATTCTAAAGGAAAATAAGTTTTAATGGTTTGTCCTGTTTTGATTTTCCTAGTCTCAGCATGGATGGTGAAATCACATTTTCCTCTAGTTTTGGTGGTTCATATTTCAAACCTTGCTCATCATAGTGCAAACTCTATAATGATGACTTTTTTTAGCCTTATTGGCATAGTTTTTTGGAACTTTAATACATGGTGGTGGGGCTGGTTTCCTCTATTAAAAGCCTCGGCACCAGTGTCACTGATATATGCAACAAGTTTTTTACTCTGAAAGGTAATATCAACTTCTAGCTTACAAAAAAAACGATTTGACAAATGTTTTATGAAGCAAATATTATGCACTATGTGTAATTCATGGGATGTAGACTATCAAATCTGAAATTATTTTTCTTCTTATGGTTTACATTTCACCAACAATAACATTAAAGGCATTATTATTGGATCTGCCATTTTATGAAGTTATGAATCACATAATGTTTATAAGTTATACAATTTTAAATCAACATAAATTTATTTTAACTTTGGGTCTATCATGTGTGAAGAGGGATCAAATATTTTAAGGTGCAAACTCTTCTTTAAGTTTTTCACTTCACAAAAAATTTGCACCGATTTCAAAATTAATAAGAACCTATGATAATGATTTATTTTATTATAGTAATCCCCCTTTTTAGATTTTTATTATTATTATAAGTTTTATTTTTTATTTTTTATTTTTTATTGTTATATATTACATGATAGATTCAAAGTTAAGATGGATCTATGCTAATTTATTTACTATAATGATCTTCTTTTTTTTTATTATTTTTTTATTATTACGATAAACTATTTTATTTAATAAATTCATTTTTTTAAATAAATAAATTTATTGACAGTATAGTCATTACCATAACTCTAAATGTATGCGTTACCCCATTCATACCATATCACATTCATTGATTAAACAACAAAGATAAATACCAAAGAAAAGTATCCAAAAACACCTTTGAACATTATTGTTGTTACTTTATTTTTAGTTTTGTAAAGTAATATCTTTGAGTATTATCATTACCACTATTTTATTTAGTTATGTAAAGTAATATTTTTAAGCATTTTATATGTTTTTAATATTAGGTTGTAAAATTTAATACATGGATCTATTTCATAATTGTATTTATGTTTGTTAAAATATGTATTTATGTTTTATATTAATTAATTTTTAATATTCACAATATTTTTAACATTAATTTGTAAATAATCATCGTTTAAAATGTGATAAGAACAATTTGAATGCAATTGATTGAAAAAATGAAGGTGGAGGGTAAGGGAACATGCTAGGGTTTGGAAAGGGTTTCAATTTCTGATTTGATGTGGAGATCTTAGCACGGGCTGAGGTGGACAAGGCCTTACCAGTCAATGACAGAGAGGGAGACGTTGGCCCAGACGAAGTGAAAATCGTACAAGGAGGTGAATACTGGTGAAGATGGGTCGATTTCGGTAGATGCTTAGATGGGGGGTGCAGGGAAGGAACCCAACAACGTTGATGACCCTAACAAATGACCTGCCAAATATTAGAACATGGGTCAAAGGCTACATAATAGATGCCTGGAAAAAAACTAGGAAAATCCATGGTATGAAGTCACTTCACCCCAAATCGGTAACTTTATCTAGTATATGAAGGATCACATGATCATTGGGAAGTTCATGAGCATCTATCCCTATGAAAAATCACTAATCAAAAGGGTGAACACCAAATGGAATTGTAAAGGACATATTGATCTAAAACTCAGATCTAATGGTTTCTTCATGGCAATCTTTGCTTACACAGAAGAGAGAGCGGATCTTTGAAGAAGGACCCTACTTTTTTAATTCAACGGGGTTACATCTGAGATACTTGACGGAAAGGTTTGCACCAAAGAAGGACTTTATGGAGGCCCTAGTCAGGATTAGGATGTATTCATTACCCAAAGAATTTTTGGGAGAAAGACACCCTAGAATGCTTAGTTAACACACTAGGCACCTTTGTGAAAGTATTGGAGGTAACAAGAGTTGGACGATATACATTTTACATGAGGATCTGGGTTTATATGAATGTAGCAGGTGCCCTACCAGATCAATAACCATGTCATACCAGGATAATGACTCAATCCAAACCCCAGATTATGAACATATGCCCTTCAAATGAAGGAACTATCAAAAACATGGCCAACTCTTCAAAGACTACGCCAAAAATGCAATGATATCAAAATGTAAACTCAAAACTCAACAAGATAAGGATGGGTTTACTAATTTCCTTATTAAAAGAAATTCATGGAGAAAGGTAACAAAACCTACAACTCAGGAAGGATATAACAAGCCAAACAACTTTCAGGCCATCTCGAAAGAGGTTGTTGAGGGATCTAACAAGGAAGGACCCTCAAATCCAGTAGACAATGTAGACATATTGACTGATTCGGTGGTGGAAATTCAAAAGAGGCAACAAATGAGAACAAATGAATTTACATAAAAAAACAGAGAAGGGAAGGAGTCGAGATGCCAGGGACAAACACAATGGAGGTCTCTTACCGAGGTTTTGAGGAGGATAGTGTAACCCAATAAATAGAGCATGAAGACCTAGAAATATATATTCAAGCTCTGAAGGAGTTGCATGGGGAACAAGACTTAAGAAATATGGTATAAATCCAACTAAGACAAATGGAAAGGGAGATGATTAAAGGGAAAGGAAATGGGCGCAACCATATCCACAACCCAACAACCTCAAGGGGAATAGGAATCAAAACCAATCCTCTCAAAATGTAGAGAAAAACCCTTATGGAGGAAAAAAAGAGTGGTTGAAAATCGATAAAGAATAAAATAAAAGAAGCAGGAGCGCTTTTAGTGGATTTGGGGCAAGACATCGGTCTGTCAAACAAATATTTCCATTCCCAATCAAAAGTTTAAAGATGAAGGTGATTTCATGGAATATTAGAGGTCTTAAGGCCCTCTCTAAGCATAGGATCCTAAGGAAGAGGATCAATAAGGAAAAACCCAATATAGTAATGATTCAAGAAACCAAATGTGATAGAGATTCAATGACTAGGATTTCCCAGAAGGTATGGAATAACTATGAGGTTGTTCTGGATGAAGTGGAAGGCATGTTGTGGGGATTGGAAATCAAATGGAAGCCATATCTTGTTCAGTTAGATATTCAATCAATAACCCACAGGCTCATCAAAACTCATTATAAGACTCTTGGTACTTTGGAACAAGGCTACATTACCAATGCTTATGGTCCATTATCATCAATGGTGAAGAGAGATTTTCTTGATGCAATCCTCCTTCTTGGAGTCTGCATTTAGACCAACGCATGGATCATTGGAGGTTGTTTTAATATGATCACCTATATTCAACAAAAGAAGGGAAAGATTTGAAGACTTGAGGCAAATATTATAGCCTTTAAGGAAAATATAGAAAATATTCATCTCATTGATATCCCAAAAAGTAATGGGACTCATACATAGAACAAAAAAAGAGGGGGAACCCATCAAACAATGTTATGCCTAGATAGATTCCCGATGTCAGAGATAATGTTTCAAACTAGGCAAGCCATTTCAGGAGAAGTCCTTCCTTTTGTGGGATCTGACCATTAGTCGATCCTCTTATCTTGGGGTAGTAATCTCAAAACTTGGCCAAAACCATTTTGAATCCATCCAGAGTTTTTGAAAAATATTGAAGACTGGTGGAAAGAAAGATCTAATTTGTTTGAAATGAAGATGTACAATTTCAGTAGAGACTAAAGCACATTAAAAAAAGAATCAAGAAACATAATTAGGAGGTTTTGAGGAACATATATGAGAGGATGAAACTAGAAAAGGAATTGGAAGCGGTCCAAACAATCATCATCCAAAAAGGAAGATCATAGGAGCTATGCAATAAGGAGGACCAACTTAGGGTGACAATAGACCAAAGGGATAAACAAGAAGAAACCCCATGGAGACAAAAGTCTAGAATCGAATTTCTAAGGGAGGGAGACATAAACACTCATTTTTCCACAACTCTTTCCTAAACATAAGAAACAAAAATCGCATTGCAACCTTACAAACCACCCTGGGAGAGAAACTGGAGCAGCACGAAGAAATTGAAATTGAGTTGACAAATCATTTTCTTCATTTTATACAAGATTCAGTTGATCCTCAAGAGGAAGCAATCCAAAAAATTACCAGTGTCATGTTCTCCCTAGTCTCTCATGAGAAGAACATCATCTTGACTCATCTAACATTCTTGGAGGAGGTGGAACAAACGGTTAAAGAAATGGTAGTTGGAAAATCACCAAGCCCAAATGGATTTACCAGGAACTTCTTCCAAACTTGTTGGCATCTCTTAGGTAAGGATATTTGGGAGGTGGTCGAGGAATCAAGAGTCTCTAGAATGATCCTCAAATAATTCAGTGTTAATTTCATCACTTTAATCCCAAAGGAGAAGGAAGCCAATATGGTAGATAAGTTCAAACCCATTTATTTTTGCAATGTGATTTACATAATTATTACAAAAATAATTTCTAATAGACTAAAGCCAATTTTAAACAAGATCTTATCCCCAAAATAGGGGGGATTTTTCATGGGGTCTTCACTTAGTGAACCTGTGACATAACACCTACGTTAAAGAATACCCCTAATTTAACTAGATATTGATAAATACCTCCAAAAATGATTTTGTTGATCCCCCCTACCAATACATCTTTCCAATAATAATAATAATAATACATGTTTTTACTATATACCCCTTTTTATACCCCCAAATACCTATAAACCCCTCGATACTCACATCCCCCCCCCCCAATACCTACAATATGTTGACTCTATTTTTCACAATTAAAAAACCCCCTTTATGAATGAACATGATAAGATATTGGTCAACAAGGTGAAGCCCCCATGATATATATATATATATATAGGAGACAAAGGGGTACAATTATGATGAAAGGGTGTAATGAATGGTTCTAGCCAACCTACACATGTAACACTAGAATTGTAATAATTCGATATTTAGGGGCTAATAAGGGGTTTTGTACATAACATGGGGCTTTGTCTAGGGCTTAACATCCGGACTCACACATTAAGGGGAATTTGTTATAACATCTTTTGCCACATCATATGCATAGATGCACTTGCTGGCCAAAATCTCAAATCCATCTCCCATTTACAAACCAAAAATTTCCCTTTGAATCTTTAAAAAACACTCTCTGGCTAGTCATACACTACTCTTGATTTGACATAGTGCATATGCAACTTTATATGCACTCTTTCCCCTTCAATAACTCACACATGCACTCATTTTACACCAAAAAAAAAAAAAAATGTGCGCATAATGCGTCTTTTTCGGCGAAGTTCATGGGTTTCTCAGGGTAATTACCTTATATAGCTCATGCATAACTACTTCAACCAACTATATGAGGTATAAATTTAAGATTTATTGGGTGGAGGAGATGAAGTATTGAAGCACCCTTATGCTAGTGAAATTTCGATAAGTGTGCAAGCCCTTTCATTCCGAGCTTTTAAGATCTACAGGTCTCACTGGAAACCTCTATTTCCATCATCTTGCCCCTTCTTATCTCATTAAGAGGGAGACACTTATCATCTTCCCTTCACTTGTTTGAAGCAAGGAACTAGGACTTCAACCCATCTTCAATGGTCGAGGTGGAGGAATTAGAATTCAGATATCAAGTCAGTGACACAATAGGATCAGTTAACGTTTTTTCATGTTACTTGTTGTTTACATTTAATGGGAACTCTTTTTTTCGTCCCAATCTCATGTTATGTTAGTTTACTTTTGTAGAAACTATATACATTTGATTATTATTATAGCACACTTGTTATCTCATGTTATATTAGTTTACTTTTGTAGAAACTATATACATTTGATTATTATAGCACACTTGTTAGTATAGTTAGGATTTAGTTATAATAACTATCTTCTTTGCAACATTGTCTCTCTTTTTGTGCAAGTTGACAAGCATAAGCATTGGAGCACAACACTAGAGCGAGTATTCACTACAAGAGTCTCCTCCAAACTTCAACATCCATGTAAGTGGATTTTCACCTGTAGTTAGTTACTCATCCTTAACTACTTTCGTCACTTAGAGTGGGTTCTTTGGGTTTTTGTTGTGTGTGAGCGTATGCCAAATTCAAACCAGATCACTAATTTCTAAGAGACCAAAATCCATTTGATTTGCGGCAACGTGTACATTTCTCAGAAAACTTTCTGATCTTTCCCAAAGCCTCCAAATGCCCACCATTGAAAGCTGGGGTCTCCTGTTCCAAATACAGTTATAAGTATGAAAACTAGTATAAAGTACACAATTTCATATACAACATTCTTACCATGTCCACCTACCAAACTGCAGATTTCAACTGAGATCATATTGGAGTAGGCTAACTCAGGAGAAAAACAGACTAGCTTTCTCTGAATCCGGTTAGATTTTCACGGGTATTCTGAGTTTAGTATGGATGAAAGTTTCATGTATTTCAAAACCCTATCTAATGTGATTTTGCCCCATTTTAAACCAATCCAGATGCTCAGAATCATAATTTTTGATTGGCCGAAAATTTAAAACCACACCAATAACTAGCGGAAAAGTAACTCTGATGAAAAAAAAAACTCTGGAGAGAAGATTGGTCCCGAGTTAGCCCACTCCAATCATATTTGGACACATCCACATGCAACTTCTCCTACTTCAAGAACAATTTACAGAAGACCATATTTTGCTTCAGAAAATTCATACTTCTCAACTAAATCATGAAGCATACACATGACAAGTGAGAACCGAGTTCTAACGCCCACCAGTTTTGCCCGAATACTATGGTAATTTTATTCTCCCTATTAATGGCTGAGTATAGCCTCATTGCTTGCAACTAACAAAGTCTTCCATTTTTTCCAAGTGACCACCAACGACATTGCCATTGAGACCAGTTCTTTCCACAATGTCCATCGATATTTGAGAGATACATGGCAATCCTGGTGCACACCCCATATTCTGTATTTCTTTCCCCTTCATCTCTTTTCTAGTCTTCTTTCCTCATTCCCAAATTTTATCCACTCCCCTTTTCAACAACAACATCTCTATGTTGAGTTTCCAAAGACATAAACCAACTCCATCGAGCTTCCTCACCAAATTCTGGCTTCTAGAGCAACCACTTGATTCCATTAGCATGCCTTCATTACATAAATATTCTACACTGTCAACAATTAACAGAGACAAAAATAAAACTGGTCACCATCAAGGTCTTCTAGCAACAACAATTCCATCGCCATGCTTGACCCTGTTCAATCTACTCAGATCTCCTTCCCTGATGTTCCAAGAATTCAGATTCTGGTACCATGTTAAAATTTTGGCATTCCAACCATTGGACCTGTTGTTCCTAAGTTTATACATTAAGGCTCTAAATTATACCGTCAAAGCATCTGATATGAGTAAAGAAATTTAAGGTAGACAAAGTCGGCTTTGAAGGATAACCACTATGGTTGGTTCCTTAACTGTCTCCGTTGAGCTTCCCAGTTTTCTGGGATGCTTATGTCATGTTCAATGGCTGCCCATGAACATTCTAATTCGACACAAGTGTTAGTTGTTTGCAAGATAGTGTTAAATAAATTTAGGGAAATGCTAGTCTGATCAGAAAGATCGGGTTCTACATTAGGTTGTCTTGAGGCGGGCACAATCATGAGGGATAATGGTTGGAGGAAGGTCTAAAACTTTGTTCAATAAAGTGTGTTGCTTTCTAATTTTGATTATAAGAGAATAAAATTCAAACATAGATTAATATTGAACAGATCAGAGGTCGTTTCCTGTTTCCGAGTTAGATTTTAAAGATGTGATATTGACGAATGAAAAACACAAAATCGTTTAGAAAAAATGAGGCATCGATCATGGAAGAATCTCACTTTGCAACGAGGAAAGATGAAAGACAAGAGGACTCTAATGAAACACAAACCATTGCAACCTAAATAATCTACAGGTCTTGAAACTGCGACAGCAGGTATAGAGGAAAAACTGTAAATAATTAGATAAACCAAAGACTCGAACTAAAAGAAAATATTATGCTAAATTATTGTTTAAAATTTCATCAAAGATACACATAAGAAAAAATACTATGAGCAAAAACAAAGGGAACACATAGCTCAGGATTGACAAGATATGGAATCTTCGTTTTGCATTCTTATTTATCACTGTAAAAAGTTGCACCCGTATAATGGCCACCAAAAAGCCCCTTCTTAGTTCCAAAAATTTACATTTATACAAAATTTTCAATCCTTGGCGGTTGGGGAATCTTCTAATTTCTAGGAACTAGCTATTTATCGTTAATAACATGAAAATTGTTTTACAATATTTTCTTTATCTTTCTTTTATCTTCATAACTACACTTTTCAAGCTGGTACTTTATCGCTATTTTGAAGACTCTCCTTCTTTTTCTCTGACACATTTGATGCATTTGTTGAGGAAAGGTGCAGACGTTTTGGGAGGCTCTGGGAACTCCTTTGCTTCGAACATATATACCTTTCTCTGTATCTTTGGGAAATTTTCTTCCACTCTTTTATCTACAAACTTTATTGACTGCAATTTTAAGTTGGGCTGAATCAACAGCCTCTTGATTAAGGTGACATCCATTTCTTTTAGCTATGAAATTTCCATCTGGCTCTCACTTAGATATTCTTTGAACTTTAATTGGTGTCTCAGAATATTTATCTGCCCTAGAAGCCCTGCGCAATTGTCCTTCCCAATGTTTAATGACCCTTTGTCTAAGAGATCGAAAACCTCTTCACAATCATCTTTGATTTCTTTAACTATTCTTTTGATTTCCATTATGTTTGCTTCCCATACTTTGAGCATAATGTCACCTTTGATTTTCTCTGTGGCTTATAATTTTGTAGTTTTGGATGTCTCTTCGTTCGTTGAACATATGATTTCCCTTTGAAGAGCGACCCTTGCTGCTTTAGCTTCATTTTCCTTCATGATGATGTTATCAAAAGAATGGCTTGATTAATGGAAGTAATTCTGGAGGATCTCTATCTTGGAAATCAACTTCTGTTGTTCAACTTCTAGCTCTGCATGCACTTCCAGTGACTGGGCCTGGAAAACTTTCAAATCTATGACTAGATCTTCAATTGCCTTTAATTTTGTTTGTAATTGATTTATGATTTCTTCTTGCGTTTGACTTGTCTACACCCTCTCTTCCATCTCGCTGAGGCTTGTTTTCAGGGATTGAATTTCTTGCTTATCCCCAGCTCTGGCTTGCTCCAGACCTTTATTTATACCTTATTCAATATTTTTTTCATTCTCCTTTAATTTGCCTTGTAGTTTAGCGATCATGAGGTTTTTCTGTCTCAAACGTGCTTTCATATTTTCAACAGTGAACTGGTTAGCTGTGGCTAACGCTCCCATAGAACCATCTACTTCGGTTGCGAAATCTTCTTCCTCTAAATTCTTCCCGTCTATTATGATTTTGTGCCTCTTTACCATTGCATTTCCTGCTTCAACACTGCCTTTCTCTTTTTACTGAAAAAATAATCTGATGGAGGAATCTCTTCTCTGGAGATGGGCTCAAGGTCACTAACGTATAGGGTTCCCAGCTGGGAGAAATCAAAAGTGGATTGTAATGGAGTCAAAGAGGCGATGGGAGCACCTAGTTCTGGAGATCTTACCTTCTCTGTTGCTTTGGGGGTATTACCATGAATTGTCGATGACGAAGGGAAGTCTATTTTATCAAACACTGGGGGTGTCTGAGACCCTTTTTCCATTCCTAAGTTCTCTGCCTTTTGTCCTTCTATTTTCCATGGAGACTCTTCGGTCTCTTCTGGAATTCTCTTTGTGCTTTCTTTATCCTGCCCTCCTGATCCAAAAATTGGGGGTACGCTTCCTTGTTCTGGAGGCTGAGTTGATGCTTCTCCCAGTAATACCCTGGGTAAACCACTTCTCTGATGTTTCTGGAAGTTTAGGAAATTGTTTTGCAAGTCAGGTGACAAAGATTTAAAACTGGCTAGCACTTCGTCATAACTTATAACTCCTCTAAACATGTTGTCATAAGGGGACTGTTCATGTTCGTATGCTTTCAGATTGCAGTTGACTTGGTGATTACCCACAATTTTATAGGGATCATATTTCCTGTGATCAAGATTTAGCAACTTTATCTCTCCTAATGCGGCTACCTCAACCTTGGAATGCCCTAGATTGAGTAGCGAATATTTCCCAATCTGCACAGGGAAAATAGGCCAGAATCTCTTTTGGGCCATTTTTAGTTCATTACTGATGCCACCTATTACTATCTGATGAGCCACCTCCCTGCATACCAGTCTATCAGGGAGGGATTTTGGTAGTGCGTGGGGAGGGATTGAACATCTGAAAACCCTAATGTAGAAAAAAATTTCTTCTATAAACCAATCAGCGACGACCTTGAGACTTTCCATGACTAACTCAGAAATACGGGGAGGCTCATAGCCATACAACATTTGGTGCACTGGAATCATCACGAAGTGGCAGATTTCATAGAAGGAACCCTTAGCATTTTCTTCCCACAACTTAGAATAATATTCATGAATGGGTTTATTGGAGATTGGATTCCAATTCTAATTCACTAGAGGGAAAGGGGTCATGAAGCATATAGCGTCCATGATGTAGGCAGACATATAGAAGCCCACTGGTTGGCCCTTGGATTTTGCGGTTTGGTACTCTGTTACCTCCTTAGATAAATTGTCTGATAGGATTTTGTCCTAGTTGAAACTAAAACCTTCAGTTGCTTCATGAAGAAGAGGCACCCGTGCCACAGGGAAATGAGTGGGGATTTTCTTTTCGAAGAGTCTGCAAAGCATCATGGCTACATAGACCATGTATTCATTTAGTGAGGTTGTGGCATGCTTCCCATGAGTATCAACCCTGAACTTCGCTGGCAGTCCCCACCAGTGTCTAATTATATCAGGGTATGTCTAATTTGCCTCTGCACATTCCTTTCTTTGGAATTCGGCTATGAATTAAACATTATAAATATACTTAGGATTAGGGGATAACATGTACATTACTTGTATATGTTCTGGCCTGAAGGAATCGATGACGACCCCACGACTGTCCAGAATGCTCCTTGTCTTCGCGTCTGCTCTCTCTAAGGCCCAATATATCATGTCATTATATACCATGAGTCGTGGGCATGCTGCTGTTTTATGAAGTTCGGACTCCGCTATGTCGCGGAGTTTGTTCTCAGAATCATGGGGGAAGTTCTTAATTTCGTAATCTAGATTCTCGAAGATTTGCCTCCAAGATTTGATAGAATCAATAGCGTGGGGTGTGGTATCAGCTACGACATCTCCTTCTATACCTGTGCTTTCAGCAGTTCCCTCAACTTTCTTAAGTACCCTCTTAGGTGCCATAGTGTTCGCACTAGATTGAAAACCTGTTTGCAGACGAGAAAATCTATAAGCCTGGAGGAATACAACTCACCCGTGATTGTAAAAGATAAGAATAAAACTCGAAATGCAGAGCTGTAGTTATTTTAACTCGTCCTTTAATGGACGTACTGAGATAGATAGTAGGACTTTAATGTTTTAAATGAAGAAGATGAGCTCAAAGATACGCATTTAAACTTAAAAAATCTTAAGTCATCCTGTTACGGATATTATCATATATCGACGTTTTCAACTTAGAGTTTCGAAATGACTGTTTCTTAAAATGTCGAATCCCGAAGCCCGAAAGAAGTTTAGTGATTACTAATCATGCTTTAAAATGACTTAGTTCAATCTTAAGACTTTGTTTTAGAGTTTATGATTTCGCAATTCGGAGTTTCGGGGATCACGTACCCAAGAGATATGTCATATGCAACCCCCAAATGCGAAAAGTGAAAAGCTTAAAACAAACGTTAATCATCTGTATTAAAACATTGATTAATCAAGATTAGTCATGATTAAGACTTTCGAAAATCGGGAATCGGGAAATCCCAGACCTATATTTCAAAAGCACTTTGTTACTGGGAAACCTGAAACTCCGAAAGATTTAAGGTTCACTGATCGTCATTAAGGGTTTAATTAATCACACTTAAAGGTACTTTGGGAATAAGCACATTTGGATTTATAACATTCATTATATATATATATATATATATATATATATA
>JZKD02S1742775.1:97746-115400 GCA_000966675.3 Picea glauca
AAATCGACACCGGGACTTTGGAGTTGTCAACTTTACTGAATTCTTTATGAAACACCGAACTCCGAATCGCAAAAAGTTTCATTTTGTCCCCCTTTTTTTTATTTTAATATTAGGGCGGCTCCATACTAGGAAGAAAATGATGTTTTTGGTTAGAGATAAAAATCAATACCTTGTTTCAGCATAGGCTCCAATTGGGGACCTCATCTCCTTGTGGGACGAGGAGAACGTGTAAACTTAGTGCCTTTATTGGGTAAATGGGGTCAGTCATTCCAGTCTGTAAAACATGTCTGGAGGAAAGATCAACCAGGAAGAAAAGGATCTAAACCTCCACCTTGGAAAACTTTTCAAAAATAAAACATTCGACAATCTCGAATCAAGCTCTCATAGATTCCCTTTCTAAAACCAACCTTAGATTTGCGCAAGATAATTGAAACCAAATTAATCATTCCATATGGTTTTATGTGACGGAATTCACATCGAGGTAAAGTAATTCCATCTTTCTTTAAAATAGGGAACTCCATAAGCTTATAGTGTACATCTAGCATGAAAGAAGAAAAATTACCAGAGCATCTTGCAGTTTGTGTATAACAGCCTTGTCAGATATGTAGATATTGCTTCACTGCTAGCAAGCCTATTCAGTGCCCTGGTGAAGTTATCATATTTTCCGCATTGAATTTCCTTACACCACTTCATTATTTTCTAGCATTTAAATGCTGAGATGAGGGCGATCATATAATGAATTTCCTTTCATCATCTCTTTAGACTAGATGGGGGCAATCAATAATGAATTTCCTCTCACCATCTATCTGTATATATTTTATTATGAAGTGGGCAATCCATCAGTATGTAATATACTCAGAGGTCTGTCAACTTATTTAAAAAGCTCTGGGTTAATCTTCTTTTTGGCTTTTAGACACTTTCGGCTTCAGAGAGAAATTGGGGGGAAACTCATTAATATTTCTTAGTGATTTTCCTCAAGCGAAAACGATCAGTTTATTCCTTCTAGAATGACTAAAGAGGTTGGGATTAGCCTGGACATACTTCTGGTTCAGTCAAAGTTTAGGAAAAACATAGAATTTTGCCTATCTTCGTTTTGAACGTTAGTCTGACTGCTTCCGAAGTTGAGACGAGACCCTTGCCTTTCCTCCAGAGACTTATGGGAAAGTAACCAGGGTTAGATGAAGAGCAGGTTTAGTCGTGATCAAGGAAGAAGGGTAAAAAAAAAAAAGCTTCAGTAACTTTTTTTTTTTTTTAAATAAAAACGGTGGAACCTGTTATATTAGCAAAAAACAAGAGTGTACAGTGACTGGTGATGACTCCAGCTGTCCTGCCTTAGTAGGAAACTAGGATAGCTGGGTCTGTTGTTCCAGGTGTATGACAGATAACCATAGATATATTGGCACACCCTGCTCGAAGGAAACCAGGGCGACAGTGCTCATAAGCTTAAAAAAGGAGAGCCAGTCTAAAAGAAACTGAACAAGCAACCTAAACCAAAGCAACATAAAAACTTCTAACCAGGTCTCCCATACTGAAAGTACACCAAGATATCTAACCAGTGCTCACTCGCTTGTATCCTTCTCTGCGCTAGCCTACTGGAATCGCGTACACCTGTGCGCACGTTGGGCAGTGCTTCTTCGGCGTGCTCTTCGAGAGGGCTGTGAAGAGCATGTCTATTCTCTGATCTACTCTGTCGAGTCGAAAGGCCAGGTCRTCGAGCATGSTTCGAAGCTCAAAGATAAGTGGTAAGTGCCAGAGCTYCGTGAAGGTGGTCTRTTCCTKTTCGYGATTGTCTCYCRGAGTCCTCGTGCTGTAGTCCTGYTCTCCTCYTGCGCTGGAGTGTCCCGTTGGTCGTGGCGGTGTCCRATTTGCTTTCGCCTTYCCTATRACGTCACCAGGTGTGACCTYCTCCTCCAYRACGCAAGGYGGGAAGAGGGCCTCCTCACTGGTTGCATTGTGTCTCTCCAGGTGGTCTTTGGGCGGCGACTTGTGTGCTTCAGCTTGGGCCATGGGAGGGTGGCTCTGCATTGCCTCCTCCATGCTAATTTCTTCAACAATCGCCATGGGGGGTGACCACTGCCTTCTCTTCCGTCGAATGGAAGCTAGTGCGAGGGCGCGCTCAAAATGTTGAATACGTTTGCCTCCTCACTGGCTGCATTGTGTCTCTCCAGGTGGTCTTTGGGCGGTGACTTGTGTGCTTCAGCTTGGGCCATGGGAGGGTGGCTCTGCATTGCCTCCTCCATGCTAATTTCTTCAACAATCGCCATGGGGGGTGACCACTGCCTTCTCTTCCGTTGAATGGAAGCCAGTGCGAGGGCGCGCTCGAAATGCTGAATACGTTTGCACCGGGATTCAACCTTATACCAGGCTTCTCCCCTACGTGACTTACCCCTGAGCCTGGGCATGGTGGAGTTTTCGGAAGGAATGCAAATGGGTGTCGTTCTGCTTCGGTGTTCGGCTCCTCCCTTCGCTGCCTGCGATGGAAGATGACAGTGCCACTCTAACGAAATAAACACAATGAAGGGCGAATGCATCCCTGCCTTATCCCTTATCGCAATTAAACTCCCCATTACTGTGCTTACCATCGCCATTAACGCATATTTGATAGTGCTCTGTCTGCAGGTACCTCTCCCTCGCGCGAGAGGGCTCGTCACATTAAGGTGGCGGAGACGATTCATGGTTCAATTAATGGACTGAAGGATCGCGTCGGTTGATTCCATTGATTGGCGTCCCGGTAGCCTCCCACGTGGACTCGGTTGAACGCGTGGCACCCCATCTGGGGAAAATCTTCAGTAACTTAGTAGTTCAAGAATTATTTATTTTTATAATTTTATCCCAAAATTACTGTATTACTCATCGGTGTCCCTTAAGACATTTTAACCTGCATTCTGGTTCATAGTTCATACCTTGATTGTTCTTTGTATTTTCAGCCAGGAGATCATTTACTTATTACCTTTTGGGAAGTATTTATCATGATTATTCATGCAGGTTACCCTTTTAGTGTAGTTGATCTTCTGAATCTTCAATACTTTTCCGGCAATTAAAATGGCATAATAACTGTCAGAGACTCATACAAATCAGAAAGATCCTATGAAATACTAGATTTTGGACTGTTTTGTATCTACAATTTTTTTATTTTTTTTATTCTAGCAAAATAAAGCCTACCGAAGGAAATGTAACTATAAAGAAAACAAGAAAACAAACCGGTATGTACGATGAGGGTTTGGAAACATATTACTGCATGTAGTGTTTAAGGTATCGCCCATTTACAAGGGTGCTAAGAATATCTCCATCGAGATTTTCTAATGAAAAAGCATGTTTTCCCTCTGAGGCCGAAATTCTATAAGGGTCAAACCAGATCGAATCGAACTTGCTGTGTTTGCCAGTGTCTTCTTTCCTGGCTTCTCATTTTAGTACTAGATCTCCAGGGAGGAAATCTCTATCCTTATCTTTTTTATCAAATAAAGCCTTCATTTTATCCTGATATCTCTGTAGCTTTTCATTTACTTTGGCTCTATTTTGATGAACTTCAACCAACTGGTTTGCCCTCCTGGTAATGTCATTAGGTTCTTCGTTTGAATCTTGCCAAAGTTTCATTACTGGTAGAGGAAAATCCCAACTGTTAAGGTATATGGCACTAATGAAATGGTATATGGCACTGATGAAATCACTAAGAAATGGTAAGAGTTTTCGCTTGAGGAAAATCAAGGTACCAGACTGAAGTAGAAAACCTGTCTTGAATCTCAACTGTAGGCGTAGTGAAATCGAGTTCATCTATCTCTAGAAAACTCTCATCCTTTTGCAGCTGATTTATCTCGAGTGCCTACAAGTTTGATTCAGCTAGCAATTTATCTAGACCTTGGTCTTTAATGAGTTTTGTTGGTTTGACTTCCATATCGAACTCCTGAATCTTAGCTATCCATCTGCCTCTTCTCTCATCACTATCCCGCTGAACTAGTATGTCTTTAACAGAACTTGTAGGAACATAGGCTATGATCTTTGAGTGTAATATGTACATTCTGAAAGCCTTGAGAGCCTTCACCATTGCGTAAGCTTGTTTTTCTAGTATATTGTATTTCAACTCAGAATCTCTCATACTTTTACTGAAAAAATCAATAGGTTGTTCAAAGCCTTCTTCTTTTTTTTGTAACAATATAGATGTGATAGTGTGTTCGGAAGAGAAGGAAAAAATCAAAAACTCTTTTGTGTAATCGAGACTTGCCAAGACTGGCGCTTCGCTGATAAATTTCTTGATTCATTGAAAAGATGCTTTGGCTTCACTTGTCCACTTCGTCTCACTGTTCCTTTTTAACATATCTGTGATCAACTTCACAATTTCAGCGAAGTTAGGGATGAATCTTCTCCAGAAATTTATTTTTCCTAAGAAATATTGAATTTCTTTTACATTTCTAGGGATGTTTATAGTATCTATTGCTTCGATTCTTTTGGGGTCAATTTTGATTCCATATTTAGACACTATATGACCTAAAAGATTACCTTCTCGCATAGCGAAATGAGATTTTTTGGGATTAAAGGACAAATCAAATTTACGACATTTCTCGAAAGTTTGCTTAAGGTGCACTAGATGTTTTGCATCGGATTTGGAAAAATACTCCGATCATCAAGATAGATAACAACAAACTTGTCTCTCTCGCCCATGAAGTCAATGTCCATGGCTCACTGGAAGGTTTCCCCTGCATTCATCAAACCGAAAGACATTTTATCGTACATGAAGGTGCCCCAAGGGGTAGTGAAAGCAGTTTTTTCCTTATCATCTCGGTGTACTGCAATCTGATTGTAACCTGAAAAACTATCAATCATTGACATTCTGTTAACCCCAACTACCTTATCTAAAATGTGGTCCATCTTAGGAAATGGATAATTATCCTTGAGTAACGATTGGTTCAGGTTCCTAAACTCAACACACAGTCTGATTTCGTCGTTTTTTTTTCTTACTGGAACTAAATTTGCTACCCACTCGGAATATCTTAGTGGGATGATGATTTTGGCGTCCAAGAGTTTTTTAACTTATTTTTCTATCATTGGTAGCAGCATAGGGTTTATCTATCCGAGTTTCTTCTTAAAAGGCTTGACACCAGGTTTCAAAGGAATTTTGTGTTCTATTACAGTGGTGTCATAAGTTCGCAATTCATCATAGGACCAAGCGAAAACGTCCTTGTATTGTCTGAGCAATTCTGCATACCTACTTTTGATTTCTGGGGACAAATACTTGGATAGCTTCACCAGCCGAGGATTTTATTTTGTACCTACATCGCAGTCCTCAACCTCCTCTGGCTGAGGTTGTATAGTGGATCTTAAAGGGATGTCATCTTGATTAAATAACCTTTCCAAGGGAATCAGGCCCTTGGGGATCTGGTTGTTTTTTAGAACAAGCATTTGGTGGTTAGCGATTTTATCGTGGAATTCCTAGGGGTCCTTCCCTTCCTGCATGATCCAAATAGGATCATTTTGGTTTTCTTGGTCAGCATGCGTTTCAGCAAACTCATCTATTGATTCTAAAAATTTGCGAAGTTGTTCATCGTCCTCAAAAACTTGCCAATGCTGTATGTTATTCGGTATGGAAGGTCTGTGTCTCATTTGTATATGGTACTTTAGTTTAAAAGCAGTGGGGGGTGTGAATGTTGAGGCTGCTTTGGTTAACGCATCAACCTGTTGGTTTTCGGTTCTTGAAATGTAGTGAACCTTGACAGAGGAGAAGAAATTTTCGATCAGATCCCAGATGCAATTTCTATAAGACCTCAACCTAGGATGTTTGGCCTAGTACTGTCGGTTTACCTGTTTCACGATTATCTCGGCATCACCAAAGACTTCGAGTTTCTTTATTTTCATTCTCCTAGCGGCTTCTAACCCTAACACTAAGGCTTCATACTCGCATACATTATTAGTGTGGTCCACATTCCATTGTAACCTATAGGAAAAGGGGATTACGAATTGATTATCGGGAGCCACAAGGAGTGCCCCAGCTCCAGCTCCAAAGTAGGATGAAGCACCATCAATTTTTTTTTTCCACACACTAGTGCTATATACATCCTTTTTAATTTTTAATTTTTATGTTTTCTCTTCTATACAACTTTCATCTGTACATACATCAATATTGTTATCAATGGATAAAATACAATTACCTAAATCTTGATCGACAATATATACAGGGTAGTTATTTGGGTTGTGTGGATCACTCACCGTGAATTCCAACCTGGTTTCTCTGTATAGGCGCGTGAAATGTCCTCCAAAAACTGGAATCGTAGCATACGTCATGTCAAGATGGAGATATCCTCCAAGCTTGGCACCCCAGGACCTGGATAACAACATACCATATTTCGGAGGGATATCGACAACCACTACGTCCATTAGAATGATTTTTGCAGGTATTTGTGCCATATTTACTACCAAGTCTTTAATCATGCCTATACATTTAACTTTTCTTGAATCGAATGAATATAAATCTCCATAAGGCCTAGTGATTTCGAGACCCAATTTATCCATAATGGCTTTAGGCATTACATTGTGGGATGCTCCAGAATCTAGCATGCAGTTATGGAGTAGGTGGTCGAACAAGGTTAACGTGATATAGAAGGGGGCACCAATGTCTTTGGTGCCTTCGAAATGTGGACCAAAAACTATGTTCGGCTTGTCATATTCTAAATTAATGACATCGGCTTGGCTTTCGTTTTCTGAAAAAATAATCATCTTGGCAATTTGTTTTCTGTATATGGGGATTTTTGCCAGTTCGACTAGAGGTATAGGAATCATGATTTTGTTTATTTCACTTTCCAGACTAAAATTTCCCATGGCTCTGTCGCTTTCTATGTTTTGGGCTTCCATTCCCTTCTTTTCAGCTTTCTTTTGTGGTGTGGATTTGGTTTCTCTTCCAGGGACCTGTGTTTTCACGGCAGGTGTTCCTACCAACTTTGGCCTGACAGGTTGCATGTCAGTGGTGTTGGTTTTCACACTCTGCTTCTCAGCAGTTTTTGGGGCCACTTTGTCAGCTTCGCCCCTCGACAGGATCCTTTTTGTTGGGGCAGATGGAAGACTCTTGTTTCTAGGTCTTAAATTGTATTTCTGGTGTAGTTCAGTTATTATATCATCTACAATACCTTGATAGGTCAAATATTCATAAGTGTTGTTGCTTACATCGTCTTCCGATCTATTTTGCTTATTTAAGGATTTTTCATAATCTTGTCTCGATAAATAGGGTTGTAGACTATCGTCACCAAAATTATTTATATCCTCATATAACTCTTCAAAATATTTTAGGTCTTCCCCTCCAATGAAGTTTTTTTTTTTTGTAAATAAGTAGTGTATGTATATTAGGAGCTTTCAAAAATTGAAGCAAGACAACAAAATACAAAGATGTTTGAGATGTAGTTACTAGACTGCCCCAGCCATGGGGAAACCAGTCCAGCCATCCCAACCAACCCATTAGTCCAATAAGTCATAAGTGAAACCAGTAAGAGAGTATTTAGACTGTTTATCATCTACAACCTAGACCTGAGAGGACTTGACTAACACTGAAAACTTAGACACCTGGCAGGTAGTTGGTCCACGTGCCTTGAAGGTCTCTTGGCCAAGACTCCTCCTCAATATACGTTGCCTCGTCGACCCACTGCTTTCCATCTTCCTCGTTGCGCTCATCTCCCTCGGTGTCGTCCTCACGCGCTTCCTTCTTACTGCTTATGTCTACCGAGCTCGGCACGTTGTTCTGACCTTCATCTTTATCGGCCTCGGGGTCCTCCATTGGACTGGCTTTGACAGGATCTGGGAACAGGGCCGCATGCAAGGATGAGATAATTTGGAGGAAACTCGCCACCTTTATGTCCGTAGCCTGTATGCGAAAGTGTAAATCCGCCACCTCCTGCCTGAGTTCAAAAACCAGGTCGTGCAGTACAAACAGGCTATCCCTGAATTGCGCTCTGTCAAAGGAATCCGGGAAGTTAAATCCTGCCGTCTTAGGCTCCCCCTATGGAGAAGGGTCGCATCCCAGGTTGCCTAGAGGATCATGGGAAGGCACCGAGTTAGGAGGGATTGCTGGGGAGTCTGGAAAAAGCCGAAGGAGTGAAATTGGCATTCGTGGAATTATGGCCATGGCGCTGAACTGCGGAGCTTGCAGGGAGACAGGAGTAAAGTCAAACTGATGGCGAGGGGAGGAGACAACAGAGGTCGAATCTGGAGGTGTGACCGAGGGCCTTCGAGGCTTCCAGGGACAGCCCCGCCTCGGTCTGCCTCTTGGGCGCGTCATTGGATGCCCAGTGCAACTGGCGGAAGGGACGGAGGTCGCCTGGTGGAGGGGTATAACAGGGGCTAGCTCGCTCCAGAGGAGAAGAACAGGGATAAGCTTGAGCTGCGTAGGGAGGAGCCCTGCAAACAGTGAACACAAGTGAACCACAGCCATAATGAACCAATTCATTCAAAATCACAGCGAGGGGAAAGGACTTCTGCGTAAATGCACCCTCGTATTGCCATAAACCGCATTTAAATTTCAGGTGGGGCGGTGGGCTGTGGCACAAGCCCATCACGTGGCTCCATGCCACGGCGCCCGGTACCTTCGCTTAGCTCCTGCCATGATGACCTCTCTGACACCCCATCCGGGGGCCCTCCAATGAAGTTTTCACCTTTGAAGGGGGTTGGGATTTTTTGATCCTCATTCTTAATTAGTTTTTGTAGGGCTTGAGGATCTAGATTCCTTCTAAAATCTTTCCTAGGAAAATGATCCTTTTTTGATTTATCGAGTTCCATTTTTGAGATCTTATTTGAAATCTCCCTAATTATCCTTGCCATCTCGTCTATTTTATCTCTCGAGGATTTTCCCGGTCCAGAGGATCCACCTTGTTCTTTGAATTTTTTATTTTCTTTGTTCCCAGTTTCTATTTTGGCTTTTAGTTTTCCTGATGCCATCATGTTCAATTCAATTTCTAGGGCATCATCTTGCATCTTGGTGAGATCTATTGATCTCCTTTCTCTTAATAATAGAGCGAAATCGAGGTCAAAGGCTCCAACGAAAGTTACTTTCGTTGTGGGTTGAGAAGGTTTGACCTCGACCAAGATTTTATTATACAACTTGTTAAACCTTTGAGTGAACTCAAGAAATGATTCTAAGTTTTTCTTTCTAAGAGCCCCAAATTCAGTTAGGTAATAGAGGTGGTCTCTCCTTTCTCCCCATTATCTGATAAAATCGTTTTCAAGTTCTTCGTAAGACCTTACAGATTCCGCTGCCAGGGCTCGAAACCAGGTCCTCACCTATCCTTCGAAAGTCTAAATGAGGAATCTAGAGTAGACATCTTCGTGCTTGATTCCGAGGATGCCAACAAATTGGTCAAAGAAATTGATGTGTTCTTGTGCGGTTAAATCTCCTTCCCCTGTGAATTTGGGAAGACTTTTCATGTAATTTTCTAGAAGGTCGTGTAGGGGAACCGGGAGGACAAGAGGGGCATATCTGGTAGCCACCTTAGCAAAGATTCTAGGGAGTGGTACTTGGCCACCTGTTGCTCCTCCTGCGGCACCACATACAACACCGCCTCTAGCTCCCACACCTCTGTGCGTAGCCATTGATGGATTTGAGGCTGAAACTCGGAGTGTATGAGGCGAAAGCTCACGAAAGTTTGGTAGATTTTGGGTTGTTCTTGAATGTGATAGAAAGGTTGTGGGGAAATGATCGTCAAGGCACATGAAACTGAAGAAAGAAGGCCCAAGAGGAAAAGAACTTGTTTCTCTAGACTCATAAGACGAATATATCAGAGAATCAACGGGGGTTAAATCAGGATACACAGGGCATTCCTTAGAGTGCTTGGTAGTAGGAGTGTGCACTTCGGGAAAAGAGAACGTATTGATTGAAAGGGGGAGCTAGACAGATCTCTCCAGTATTCCCCTGATGTTCGACTGTGTAGAATTAGGTTGACAGATGGTATGTGTCAGTGAAATGATTTGTCTAAGGGATCTTCGTGATTTTAAAATCTTTTCCGGATCAGAAACTGGCAAAGTTTGTTTGTTGTCCGGGTTCTTCTTGGTATTCTTTCGGCTCAAAGCCAGCTTATTTATCGTGGAGTCGCCAAGTGAAAAATGAAGGTAGCCTTAAAAATTTTCGATCTTTGTTCACTATCAAAGAAAGAAAATGTCAATGTCGTTCTTCCCAGAGAAAAGATTCGTTTCTTCGCTCCCCGACAACAGCGCCAAAAAGATATTGTTCCCTAGTTTATACTTTAAGGCTCTAAAGTATACCGTCAAAGCATCTGATACGAGTAAAGAAAGTTAAGGTAGACAAAGTCGGCTTTGAAGGATAACCACTATGGTTGGTTCCTTAACTGTCTCCATTGAGCTTCCCAGTTTTCTTGGATGCTTATGTCCCATTCAATCGTTGCCCATGAACGTTCTAATTCAACCCGAGTGTTCACTGTTTGCAAGATAGTGTTAAATAAATTTAGGGAAATGCTAGTCTTATCAGAAAGACCTGGTTCTACATTAGGTTGTCTTGAGGTGGGCACAATCATGAGGGATAATGGTTGGAAGAAGGTCTAAAACTTTGTTCAATAAAGTGTGTTGCTTTCTGATTTTGATTATAAGAGAAGAAAATTCAAACACAAATTAATATTCAACAGATCAGAGGCCATTTCCTGTTCCTGAGTTAGATTTTAAAGACATGATATTGACGAATGAAAAACACAAAATCGTTTAGCAAAAATGAGGCATCGATCATGGAAGAATCTCACTTTGCAACGAGGAAAGATGAAAGACAAGAGGACTCTAATGAAACACAAACCATTGCAACCTAAATAATCTACAGGTCTTGAAACTGCTGACAGCAAGTACAGAGGAAAAACTGTAAATAATTAGATAACCCAACGACTTGAACTAATAGTAAATATTATGCTAAATTATTGTTTAAAATTTCATCAAAGATACACATAAGAAAAAATACTATGAGAAAAAACAAAGGGAACACATAGCTCAGGATTGACAAGATCTGGAATCTTCGTTTTGCATTCTTATTTATCACTGTAAAAAGTTTCACCCGTATAATGGCCACCAAAAATCCCCTTCTTAGTTCCAAAAATTTACATTTATACAAAATTTCCAATCCTTGGCGGTTGGGGAATCTTCTAATTTCTAGGAACTAGCTATTTGTCGTTAATAAGCTGAAAACTGTTTTACAAGATTTTTTTTATCTTTCATTTATCTTCATAGCTACACTTTTCAAACGGCTACTTTATCGCTATGTTGAAGACTCTCCTTCTTTTGCTCTGACACATTCAATGCATTTGTTGAGGAAAGGTGCAAACGTTTTGGGAGGCTCTAGGAACTCCTTTGCTTCGAATAGACATACCTTTCTCTGTATCTTTGGGAAATTTTCTTCAACTCTTTTATCTGCAAACTTTATTGACTGCAATTTTAAGTTGGGCTGAATCAACAACCTATTGATTAAGGTGACATCCATTTCTTTTAGTTGTGAAATCTCTATCCGGCTCTCACTTAGATCTTCTTTAAACTATAATTGGTGTCACGCAATATTTATTTGCTCTAGAAGCCCTGCGCATTTGTCCTTCCCAATGTTTAATGACCCTTTGTCTAAAAGATCGAAAACCTCTTCGCAGTGGTCTTTGATTTCTTTAACTATTCTTTTGCTTTCCATTATGTTGGCTTCCCATACTTTGAGCATAATGTCACCTCTGATTTGCTCTGTGGCTGATAATTTTGTAGTTTTGGATGTCTCTTTGTTCATTGAACATATGATTTCCCTTTGAAGAGCGACCCTTGCTGCTTTAGCTTCTTTTTCCTTCATGATAATGTTATCAAAAGAATGACTTGCTTCATGGAAGTAATTCTAGAGGATCTCTATCTTGGAAATCAACTTTTGTTGTTCAACTTCTAGCTCTGCATGCACTTCCAGTGACTGGGCCTGGAAAACTTTCAGATCTATGACTAGATCTTCAATTGCCTTTAATTTTGTTTGTAATTGATTTATGATTTCTTCTTGCATTTGACTTGTCTGCACTCTCTCTTCCATCTCGCTGAGGCTTGTTTTCAGGGATTGAATTTTTTTCTTATCCCCGACTCTGGCCTGGTCCAGACCTTTATTTATAACTTCTTCAATCTTTTTTTCATTCTCCTTTAATTGGCCTTATAGTTTAGCAATCATGAGGTTTCTCTGCCTTAGACGTGCTTTCATATTTTTGACAGTGAACTGGTTAGCTGTGGCTTACACTCCCATAGAATGAGCTACTTCGGTAGTGAAATCTTCTTCCTCTAAATTCTGCCTGTCTATTATAATTTTGTGCCTCTTTACCATTGCATTTTCTCTTTGATGCATTTACTGCTTCAACACTGCCTTTCTCTTCTTACTGAAAAAATAATTTGATGGAGGAATCTCTTCTCTGGAGATGGGCTCAAGGTCACTAACGTATAGGATTCCCAGCTGGGGGAAACCGAAAGTGGGTTGTAATGGATTCAAAGAAGCTATGGGAGGAGCTAGTTCTGTAGATCTTACCTCCTCTGTTGCTTTGGGGGGATTACCATTGATTGTCGATGACGAAGGGAAGTCTAGTTTCTGGGACACTGGGGGTGTCTGAGACCCTTTTTCCATTCCTGAGTTCTCTGCCCTTTGTCCTTCTGTTTTCCGTGGAGACTCTTCGGCCTCTTCTGGAATTCTCTTTGTGATTTCTTTATCCTGCCCTCCTGATCCAAAACCTGGGGGTACGCTTCCTTGTTCTGGAGGCTGAGTTAATGCTTCTCCCAGTAATACCCCGGGTAAACCACTTCTCTGATGTTTTTGGAAGTTCAGGAAATTGTTTTGCAAGTCAGGTGACAAAGATTGAAACCTGGCCAGCACTTCGTCATAAATTATAACTCCTCTGAACATGTCATCACAAGGGGACTGTTCATGTTCATATGCTTTCAGATTGCAGTTGACTTGGTGATTACCCACAATTTTATAGGGATCATATTTTCTATGATCAAGATTTAGCAACTTTATCTCTCTTAATGTGGCTGCCTCAACCTTGGAATGCCCTAGATTGAGTAGCGAATATTTCCCAATTTTCACAGGGAAAATAGGCCAGAATCTCTTTTGGGCCATTTTTAGTTCATTCCTGATGCCACCTATTACTATCTGATGAGCCACCTCCCTGCACACCAGTCTATCAGGGAGGGATTTTGGTAGTGCGTGGAGAGGGATTGAACATACGAAAACCCTAATGTAGGAAAACATTTCTTCTATAAACCAATCAACGACGGCCTTGAGACTTTCCATGACTAACTCAGAAATACGGGGAGGCTCGCAACCATATAGCATCTGGTGCACTGGAATCACCACGAAGTGGCAGATTTCGTAGAAGGAATCCTTAGCATTTTCTTCCCACAACTTAGAATAATATTCATGAATGGGTTTATTGGAGGTTGGATTCCAAATCCAATTCATCAGAGGGGAAGGGGTCATGAAGCATATGACGTCCATGATGTAGGCATACATATAGAAGGCCACTAGTTGGCCCTTAGATTTTGCAGTTTGGTATTCTGTTACCTCCTTAGATAAATTGTCTGATAGGATTTTGTCCCAGTTGAAAGTAAAACCTTCAGCTGCTTCATGAAGAAGAGGCACCCATGCCGCAGGGAAATGAGTGGGGATTTTCTTTCCGAAGAGTCTGGAAAGCATCATGGCTACATAGACCATGTATTCATTTAGTGAGGCCGTGGCATACTTCTTGTGAGTATCGGTCCTGAACTTTGTTGGCACTCCCCACCAGTCTCTAATTATATCAGGGTATGTCTGATCCGCCTCTGTGCATTCCTTTCTGTGGAATTCGGCTATGAATTCAACATTATAAATATACTTAAGATTAGGGGATAGCATGTACATTACTTGTATATGTTCCGGCCTGAAGGAACCAATGACGACCCCACCACTGTCCATAATGCTTCTTGTCTTCACGTCTGCTCTCTCTAAGGCCCAATATATCATGTCATTATATGGCATGAGCCGTGGGCGTGCTGCTATTTTGTGAAGTTCAGACTCTGCTATGTCGCGGAGTATGTTCTCATAATCATGGGGGAAGTTCTTAATTTCGTAATCTAGATTCTCGAAGATTTGCCTCCAAGATTTGATAGAATCAATAGCGTGGGGTGTGGTATCAACTACGACATCTCCTTCTATACCTGTGCTTTTAGCAGTTCCCTCAACTTTCTTAAGTACCCTCTTAGGTGCCATATCATTCGCACTAGATTGAAAACCTGTTTGCAGATGAGAAAATCTATAAGCCTGGAGGAATACAACTCACCCGTGATTGTAAAAGATAAGAATAAAATTCGAAATGTAGAGTTGTAGTTCTTTTAACTCATCTTTTAATGGACGTACTGAGACGGGCAGTAGGACTTTAATGTTTTAAATGAAGAAGATGAGCTCAAAGATACGCATTTAAACTTAAAAAATCTTAATTTGTCATGTTACGGATATTATCATATATCAGCGTTTTCAACTTGGAGTTTCGAAATGACTGTTTCTTAAAACGCTGAATCCTGAAGCCCGAAAGAAGTTTAGTGATTACTAATCATGCTTTAAAATGACTTAATTCAATCTTAAGACTTTGTTTTAGAGTTTATGATTTCGCAATTCAGAGTTTTGGGGATCACGTACCCAAGAGATATGTCATATGCAACCACCGAATGCGAAAAACGAAAAGCTTAAAACTAACGTTAATCATCTGTATTAAAACCTTGATTAATCAAGATTAGTCATGATTAAGACTTTCGGAAATCGAAAATCTATATTTCAAAAGCACTTTGTTACTGGGAAAACCGAAACTCCAAAAGATTTAAAGTTCACTGATCGTGATTAAGAGTTTAATTAATCACATGTAAAGATAATTTGCGAATAAGCACATTTGGATTTATAACATTCGTTTCTTATATTTATCTATATATATATATATACATAAACAAAATTAAAACCCATTTCGGAAAAATGGGCACCGGGACTTTGGAGTTTTGAACTTCACTGACTGCTTTATGAAACGCTGAACTCCGAATAGCGAAAGGTTTCATTTTGTCTTCCCTTTTTTTCTTTTAATATTAGGGCGGCTCCATACTAGGAAGAAAACGAAGTTTTTGGTTAGAGATAAAAATTAATACCTTGTTTCAACAGGACCAAAGAACCGATCTGACAATCTGCTCAAACATCTAAGCATTGTTCTTCCATCAGAACAAGGACCTATTTTGATAGCATGTTGAAGCTCTTGAACCTTTGGGGCAACACAGGCTCCAATCCCAAATAGAGAAGCTAGTTTTACAGAGTTCATGGACAACTCATAGACGTGAAATTAATGTCACACGTCTCAAGATGCATAGGACTATTATGTTGAAGAGATAGGGATTTGGTTCATTGTATTACAGTGAACAATGGAAATACTTTATTACGAACAATGAACACACAGAAAAGGTTACACCAATGCTTCAAGTATGGAGAACAAAATATATGCGCACCAATAAACCAGTCGAGGGCGTACATACTATTCACAAAATAGACAATAGATACATGTTCCCATCAAATATTCTCGACTCTCTTTAAACATGTGAAGACTGATTGTTTCTTTCAGTGCTATTTGTTGCCTGCCACCAATTGGAAGAGGGTTAGAGTGAAAACTAAAATCAAGCAACAACAGTTAAAATAGCCAAAGCTCTATTACTTCTATGCAATAGTCAATCTACTAATTTCTTACATCAACTGAGCTATGTTTGAGAGCCTCAACTGAACCACCCCATATCTTAATACGATCCTCAGCAGCTGCGGCCTGCATTTTCATGGAGACCGAGAATTAAAATGGCCAGCCTAAGAACAAATACAAAATAAATACAGTTATTCCATAACTTCAGTGGCAGACAGGATATAAGATAAAATCGTACCTCTCTCTCCCAATTTGTAAAATATATGATTAATAAAAGAATAAATGTCTGCAATGCAGTTCCACCAATCATACCGCTCCAAATGCCCTGTTGCCTCATTTTCAGATCAAATTTCAACGAAAAGTAGATGGCTGAACAATTTATTGCTTTCACTATCAGCAATCCTTACAAGATGATCAATTCCAAAGTTTATAATCGAAAAAACATAGTGAAGGATAATGAATAAAATATGAGATTGCCTAGCGTACCTTTGCTCCGAAGTCGAACTTATAGCCTAAAAGCAGACCAAGAGGTACACCAATGACATAATAGCATCCTAAGTTTATGTAAGCAATCAAAGCTTGCCACCCTCCACCGATAGCCACACCTGATATATTTACACAGGAAAAGAAAGTAGTCAAATCCTAAAACACCGTGTTAAATCAATCCAAAAACATCATACTTAAACTATTAAACTAATAGAGTAATCATTGATTTACTTAAATTACATTACAATTACAAATGGGCGTTGGCTAAACGTTTTATTTTTTGGTTTTTTTTTGGAAATTAGGTAATGTAAATTTGAATAAAATAGCTATTTTCTGTTATTTAAATGGCATTTTTAAATGTATAAATGGATTCAGATTGTTGAAAAACTACTAAGACACTCTATAAACTTAGCCACTCAAATATGCAGATCCAACTATTCCTCACCAAATTTCTAACAAAATCAAACAGAAAAAATCACACCAAAAAATAGAACATTTAGAGTACTGCTTACAAATCTAATATATTATTTGGAGAATGTTCTGGGTTATCAAAATCACTATGACCAAAACATTTTGACCATTGAAAATTCATAAATAACCACTGCAGACATCCCAAACAGGTAAGTGACTATTAAACATGGGATTATGTTTTAAATCTTAATATATTAAAATTAAAATTGAATGTAAATCACATCAAGAATGGTACCTGATAAAACAGGTTGTACACTGTTTAGAAGCATTGTCACTGCAAGGAAACTTGCCAATTTAGCCACTGCAGCAATGACTACCTCGCTGTCAGTAAAAAGTATGGCGAACTTGTCCTTCATGATAAGAACAATAACCATGCAAATGATGCCAATCAATACGGATGTTGCAACCACAATTATAATAGAGAATTTTGTAGCTCTTGGATGTCCAGCTCCTAGTTCATTGGACACTCTCACGCTGCAGAAGATATATCTAATACAGTCAACATAAGATCGAATCTTGAAAAATAGAAAAGCAGGATACACCCTAAAAAAAATTGCTAGCAATGTGCTTCCAAGACAGGTAAAGACTTAACATTTGTTTTGTACCTTAAACCTTTCTGCTGTTGTATCTATACAAGGTATGTATGCCATATTTCAACATGTGGAGATGTAGTTCGAAATAATGAATAATTGTAAAAAGGGTATATGGAACTAAAATAACTATCATACCTAATGGCAGCATTCATTCCAATGAAAAGCATGGCTTCCCATCCATTCAAATTCATGCTGAAATAAAAATGATTAGAAATACGAAAAAACAGGCAAAGTTGAGAAGCATAACTTAAAACTATATCGAACTGAATAGAAAGAAACCTATATCATTTTGACAAAGGTGCTCAAAAACCTCCTTCATACATATGGTTCAGCCTTCTGTTGAGACACGCAGAGGTTAGACTAATTAGCTTTTAGTAACCATATGCACACCCATTGGTTTGGTGTGTATCACTTGATGCAGGATAATTCCACAGCTTATGGA